>PVIA01001756.1:0-251662 GCA_004024845.1 Tonatia bakeri
TGGGTTTCCCCGAGAAGTCTCCTGTGAGGCTGAGAGAGTCTCCCGGCCTCAGTTCCCAGACGGGGCTCTTAAGCTTTGAAACGCGGCAGCGCTGCCCATTTTCACTGCCCTTTTTCGCTTAGTTTGTGCGCAAACGTGTGGCTGCGGACAGCTAGCCGACTTGCATCCCTCACTGGATCTGCTAGTCGCCTCCCGTGCCCAGGGTCCACCACCGGTCTGTCTGCTGCCATCTGCGCCCTGTGAGCCCGCCAGCCAGCATTTCTTCCTGCCGGGACCTCTCGACCCCTCTCTGCAGGCCTCCTACTACGCCGCTCCTTACCGGTCTGGATGTACTGTAGTCCGACTTCTGTCCAGTTAATTTCTCTCTGTTCTGGTTGTTTTTTTTGTTTTTTCTCAATTTTTCTTGTCCTTAGTTTTGGTTGTGCGAGGAGGCACAATGCAACTGCCTATGCCTCCATCTTGGCCGGAACTACAAAGCTGTTGTCTTGATGTACAGTTTGAACCTTCAGAATGTATTTATTGGTAGCCTACATTGGTATTGATTAGGAAGACTGATAGAATAAAATAATTGACTAAGTCTTTTAGGTTCTTGTAATGCCTTCCTTTTATGATTGGTCTTGATTTAATAGGTCTAATTTTAATATCTTTTTTCCTTAGGCTTAGGAAATTTATTGTAGATAGAGAAATATCATAGCTTATCTTGGCTGCCTGCTGTAAGTGCATTTATTTCTATTATGTATCTGTTACCTTCTTTCATTTGGTACTCTTGTGTTTTATGAATATAAAAACCAATGGTTAAATCCTGTTTCTGTAAACTTCTTGAAGTTGTTTTTTTCTTCTTCACTAGTTTTTTTGTTTTGTTTTATTTTTAACCAAATCACATTCCTCTTGAAGTTTATAGTTTATTTAGCAACCAAAAGTTTAACGTGGCCTTTACATATTCTTTAAATGTGTGACTTTTTATTTGACCACAAGGTGATGCTCTTTCAGTAATAGTTGTGATGGTACAACTGTTTTTGTATTATAAATGGGTAGGTTAATTATTTATTTCATTTTCATTTATGTGGCTTTTAAAATTGCAAATTTATATTTTCAGTTCCTTTCCAGTTAGCTCTTTCAGTGCATTTCCCTGCTTGGTTTTATTTTATAGACCCATGGTTCTCACAGTATATGATCTTTGGCAAAAATCAGCATCTGCTGGGAACTTGTTAGAAGCACATACTCTCAGGTCCACAAACACTGGGTTATTCTGCACACTGATATTTAAGAAGCACTGCTCTAAACCAGTAGAATTCATTTGTCTACAGTCATCGCATCCCTGTAGAAATTAAGGGGGGAAAGGGGCTTCTCAGCTTTAAGCTTAAGGAAGGATAGTGTCTTCGTAATATAATTCTAATTAATCTAAGAAATGTCAAATGGGGATATCTTAATTTTTGACAGTATTCTTTCGATTGCTTGAATTTGTTGGAGAATGTGTGTTTTTAAAAAAAGACTTGAGGATGACTTTGAGCATCTTTTCCTCACTAAGATTTTATACTCTATATGAAAAGCCATCATAATTTTTTCCTTTTTGGCTATTACATAGTGTGTTCCCAAAATTTTGTAAGGATACTAAAATCAGTCATTACATTGTATGTGAAGTTGTATTTGGATTTTTGTGAAACTTAAAGTGTATCTTTGGATGTTATTTTCTACCTGGAAATTCATTGTAAATCAGAAAAGGGCTACTCTGAGCTTAGATAACTGTTAAAACCCTGTTTGCGTGTATTAGCTCAGTAGTGTCTAGGTAGAAGAATAAAGACAAATGTGTGATAAAGTAGCAGTTGTGGAGTAAGAAATGAAAAAGAGCAACAGCTCTGAGCTGCCAGCCTAGAGTGATAACTGCTGATCAACTTGCTGTATGAGACGGGACCTCCCAAAATTGAGAATTGATTTTTGGAGGGCGGGCCCCTTGTAGTACAGGCTTCCCCCGCTAGGTGAGTGTTCTAGGATCCCATGTGTATCAGTGCACCAGCTGGCTTTGTGAGGCGCTGTGTTCGGCTTCAGTGAGTTTTTTATTTGAAGACTCTTTCAGCGAGTTTGCCCATTTCACGATGGGTGATTTACAAGTGCACCTGTCCACACTGTGCTGAGTGTTCAGCAGTTTTTGACCAAAAATGGTATGAACCCCATGCCCCACCCTACGTATTCAGCTGATCTCACCCCAAGCGACTTCTTTAGTTTCCCCGGATGAAAAAAGTCCTCAAAGGAAAATGTTTTGATGATGTGGAAGAGGTGAAACTAAAAACAGCAGAAGTACTAAAAGGCATCAAAATTGATGAGATCAAAAACTGTTTTGAGCAGTGGAAAAATGTCTTGATAGGTTGCATCAAATGCAGAGTACTTTGAAGGTGACTGAAGTTTAAACGTAAGAATAAGCTCACAATTTTTTATGAATAAATTCTGGGTTTTTTAGGTCCCCCCTCTTACACTCAATGTCAGAGTTTATTCCAATTGTATTTTTAGTGCAGGAATCTAGGGATTCACAATACTTTAGTTTATCTACATTTGTGTAATTTTTATTTAGCTACATATAAAAATTTAATTTCTTTAAGAAAAGTTGTGGTAGGTGTAATTTCTCTTTTTCTTCATCGAAAGTTGGGTCATTTAGGGTGGTGAACACACACTACAGTGTACAGATAATGTGTTGGTGAATTGTGCACCTGAAACCTGTATAATTTTGTTGACCAGTGTCACCTCAATAAATTCAATAAAAAGGAATGCTAGGTCATAATCACACTAATATTGAAGGATAAAATTTACTTTTCAAAAAAAATGGATTCAAGCTAAGATTGTTCCATGAGAGATAGGGGAAATACAAATGTTAATAATTCTGAAGATTCTTATTTATTGAAACATTGCCACTTACAACACATAAGTATCAGTTACCCACTGTCCAGTCCTTTGGTGGTGTTTAGGCATTGTTTTGTAGAAATGTTTTCTATCTTATCTCTTTTAAGAATATATGCATATGTGTATATATATCCTTATATACACACTCAACGAGATACTTGTGTACACACATGCATTATATACACAAGTAAATGTGCATAATGTATGTATATGTATTGTGTGTGTGTACCGCTGGAACCCAGCCATCAGCTTCTCTCTTTTGCTTCTTTTGAGAGGTATTAAATACTTAGAGTGGTACTTATTCAAGAAGTAGAAAACAAACTTATTTCAAGTCTAATTAAAGAACAGATACTGATGCTTTGGTATAAAGCTATTAAAACTTCAAGAAAATCTGAGCATTTCTTTCTCTTTTTTTTTAAGCTGCTATTTATTTTTAGAGAGAGACGAAGGGAGGGAGAAAGAGAGGGAGAGAAACATCAATGTGTGGTTGCCTCTTTGCACACCACCAACTGGCACCTGGCCTGCAACCCAGGACTGTGCCCTGACTGCCACCCTTTGGTTCGCAGGCCAGCACTGAATCCATTGAGCCACACACCAGAGAGGGCAGCTTTTCTTTAATCATATGTAAACTCATGCCAGATTGTGAGTCACAAGAAGGATTCTGCATTACAGAAACAACTGTCCCTCAGGGTTCTTTGGCTCAGTGTTATTTTCTATAGTTTTACTCATAAAATAATTTCTTACTCTATTTATGGTGAATTTCTTGGGTTAATGTAGTATATAACTTAATATTGCCTTGTTTATGTTAAACTCCCCAAAATAATCATTACAGGTTCATTGGAATTGGTTCTTTCAGCTTTATAGCAGCCTGTAAATGTTAAAGTGTGCACTTACTCTAATCTGTGTTATTTCCTTTCTCAACCTACATGATGAATTCAGAATTGGTTCTTGTTACCTGTTCTTTTAATCTCTTAAAAATATTTTAATAAATATGTTGAGTTTTTTATTATAAAATATTCTATAAGATCTATTTTACTTCATATTTTAGGATATTGGTGCAGGAAAAGGCAAATACTATGCTGTCAACTTCCCAATGAGAGATGGTATAGATGATGAGTCATATGGGCAGATATTTAAGCCTGTAAGTATTACTAATTTTAAAAATAGAAATGAATTTGAAAATCTTATTAAAGAGACAATAACATTTGTTATCTTGTACATAGATTATCTCAAAAGTGATGGAGATGTATCAACCTAGTGCCGTGGTGTTACAGTGTGGTGCAGACTCACTATCTGGTGATCGACTTGGTTGCTTCAATCTGACAGTTAAAGGTAAATAGTTTAAAGGATAACATGAGTAATACCTGGCCAGGTAACTCAGTTGGTCAAGAGCATCTGCCTAATATGCCAAGGCTGCAGGTTTGATTCCTGGTCAGGGCATATGGAAGAATCAACCACTGAATGCACAAATAAGTGGAACAACAAATCAATGTTTCTGTCTCTCTCTCTCTCCTTCTTCCCCCCTCCCTTCCTCTTTTTCTGTACCAAAATCAATAAATAAAATTTTTTAAAAATTAAATAAAGGGTGATAGTCCCAGAACTACTGTTAATCTTGTTCCAGTAAGGTCTTGTTCAGGTCTTTTTATTATTTTGTCAAGTTTATGTCTACATTTATACATGAGTAATTTTATGTGGCCTGTTGCAGTATCAGCCAGGACAACTCTGTTTTCACTGTGATTGGTTGATTCTTTTGGTGTATTTTTCTCTGAATAATGTGCAAACTTCGCTACATTTTTCACACCAGCCGTGTCTATTCACTTACTGTTATGAAAGAAGAGGGATTTACCTTCTTTTTACCACTTTATCCCCAGTGTGCACACACCCTTCTAATCTTGTATCTCTCGTTTTTACCATTTAAATCTGGTGTTTGTAACAGAACTTTGGTTATGGTATTCAGTGTTTACAGTATCATCAATAACATTAAAGTTAACAATAACATTAAACACCTTATCAGTTTTTCTTTATTGCATAATTTGCTCTTTTTGTCTGTCATTTACTTAATTTTCTCTTTACATATTATTAAATAGTGTCTATGTAGTTTCATGTGTTCAGATGCATTAAGTATCCATCCTATCAGTTTGACCTTGAAGAACACCTTTCTGATCTGGTCCTATTTGGATGAGTATCCTTTCTAGACCTGGTAGAAAGTAAGCTGCTCTTTGCTTCTCTGTTGTATTGGCTCCCCTGGTTGCTGTTTCCTCTGTCTTCCTCTTAATGTTGTCTCTCATCTTGGTGGTGCACATTTTCAAGTGGCTTCCTGAGAAAAGTTGTGTGGGAGATTAGGAGATTACATTAATTTCAACACTTAAATTGATCAAGTGTTGAAATCAACATATGATAGAAGTCCAGATCAAAATAAAAAATGACCGTTATGGAATGAACTTCTAGTGAATAAAAATAAATTTGAAATTTTACTTAATGAGTTCTTAAAATCATCATGGATGTTGTACATGATTTTAGAGTTGTTTTCCTTGTGATATTTTTGGTAACAAATTGATGTTCTGCTTTGAATTCTCTAATAGATGTGAAGAGTTCTCAAATAGAACATTTTCCAGAATGACTATTGGCCTAAATGTAATTAAATAACTAAATACTAAAGATAGATATTAAAGGCTATTTTATTTAATGTTAAGTAATACTCGCTACCATACCAAGCAGTGTTAGTTATGGTATAATGTATTATTCTGCTTTTTTAGGTTGAACTATATGACATTAATTACCCCTTTTCTTAGTAGGTTAATAATGCCCAAATACCAGCTGTTTTATATTATTGAACTTCATATGTGTTGATAACCATCTGTTGCCTCAAAATGCATATGATCTTCCAAAAATGATCTACCGGATGCACTCTTAAGATAACGTATTAACTGTCAGTTTCTCTGCTTATCTCTTTGAAAGTTCTCAGTGCTTTCATAGTTAAAAGCAATAGCTTTTATAATTATAAACTGCAGCATTTTACTTACAGTAATCTATATATTTTAACTGACCGATAGGATTTTATTTGTATAATGCATATAAGATTGTAATCCCAAATCTTAAACTTGAGTATAAACTTTTTCCACTGCCACTCAGGTTTCTTAAGTCTGATAAAGTCAGTTACCTCTTGTTTATTTCCTTCCTGCCTTCATTTATGTTGTTACTGTTGGGTTCTGTCTCAATCTTCATTTTCATAGATTTTTAGCCCATTAAAAAATCCCTTTATAGTCATTTTTATCAGGTTTTGAGATATAATAAAGGCAAGTTTCTTTGTTTAGCCAGCTATCCATACTAGGAGGGTCTGTAAGTTAACTTTATGTTTTGTTTTAAAAAACACCCAGATAGTTACTATCTTTTATAAGAAAGTCGTGTTTTTCTAATAGCAGTAATCAAAATTGGGTTGTGAATTATATAATAGCTCTACTGAAAAATACTTAATGCAGATGCTTGCAGTATAGAATTATAAGAAAAAAGACCACTAAACTAACTCGGGGAATCAAAAGGGATTATTAGGGAATCGAAAGGGATTATTTTTTTAAAAAATATCTTTGGATGATGGAGTTTTATGTAGTTTTTCTTTTTTTATTTTTCCAAATATTTTTTAAGAGGCATGGCTTTATTCTATAATTGGAGAGGTTTTTTTCTTTATTTAAAGATTGACTTAAGTGCCTGAATATTCTAAAAAGTTACTAGTAACTTGTAATCAATGATTAAATTATGACAATTATCCAAAGGAAGTATTGTATTTTTGTATTAGGTTTACTTTATATTTAAATTTATACACATAGAAATTTGTTGAAGTTTTTAATAGTAATAAGTATTAATTTTATAGTCTTCAATAAGAAAACTTTCCATAATACCACTTAAAAATAACTCGTAGTTAAAATTAGCTAGCCTGCCATTGTGCGTGATGTTTATTGTTACTTGATTTCTTTTCCCCATGTAATCTTGCATGAAGAGAACATCTTCACATCATATAACATCTTCCTGTGTTAATAAAAGTGTTATATTTATATTGTAATCTCAATATAGTTGTATGTATGAGTTCTGTATCAGGAACACTTGCTAAAATAGCCAGTATGTCTTACAGGATTTCATGTATCATTGTGAAAAGTGCTTTGATAAAAAGTTTTAGACAAGAACATTCTCCAAATTTTTTTAACTTTTTTTTTTAATTGTTGTTCAAGTACAGTTTTCTGCCTTTTACTCCCATCCTAGCCCACCCTCCCCTCCAGCATTCTTGAAATTGTAACATGTTATTTAGAAAAGCCATTTTGGTTGATTGAAATTTTGTGTTTGCTACCTTTTTAAAATTTTATTTTTCAACTATAACAATGCAGACTTACTGTCACCTGGATCTCTTTGTCTTAGGTCATGCTAAATGTGTAGAAGTTGTAAAAACTTTCAATTTACCATTACTGATGCTTGGAGGGGGTGGATACACAATTCGTAACGTTGCTCGCTGTTGGACTTACGAAACTGCAGTTGCCCTTGATTGTGAGATTCCCAATGGTAAGTATTCTTATTATGATATCTTTGTTGAATGAACTGTCAATGTATAAAAATAGATGGATGGATTAGGTTTTAAAATCGTGAATAGGAGACCAGTCAGTTAATGAATTCACTTTGCGTTCACTTTTAAACATTTTCTTTGGAAGTATTTCTCAATTTGAATCTTGATTTTTGTGCATGGATTTGCGTGAAAACTGAACTTTTAATATGTAACTTTATTTCATTGTTTTTAATAGAATTGCCATATAATGATTACTTTGAGTATTTTGGACCAGACTTCAAACTGCATATCAGTCCTTCAAATATGACAAACCAGAATACTCCAGAATATATGGAAAAGATAAAGTAAGATATCAGTGAATTGTTTTCATAAATAATTGCTATAGCTTTAAGAACCTTTAGAGGGCCAAGTGCAGTACGTTATTTTAACTTTATACATAATTCCTTTGTCCTTTTCAAAAGCATTTGAAACCATAAAATTATTGATTTAATATTTTTAATATAATGGAAAATATATGGGTTTCATAGCTCAAAAATATTTTAATCTTCTATCAGTCAGAGTCAATTCCTAATTTGCAAGGAGCACTATAATTCTATACCCTTGCTTCCCTCCCACCCCCCCAAAATTTTATTTTTAGAGAGTGGGGAAGGGAGAGAAACATTAGTGTGTGGTTGCCTCTCGCACGCCCCCTGCTCGGGACCTGCCCTGCAACGTAGGCATGTGCCCTGACTGGGAATCAAACTGGGGACCCTTTGATTCTCAGGCCGGCACTCAGTCCACTGAGCCACACCAGCCAGGGCTATACCCTTGCTTTAAATGAAAGTGAAATGAAATGTATTTTCATTAAAACATTTCAAAACTTTGTGTCAAAGAATGAAGTGTTTAGAGACACAGGGTAGTACAGGCCCGGATTTGTATTCTCTCTACCACACACTCGCTCTGTGACATTTGGCAAGTTAATTTACCTTTGTGTTTATATTCCCTTAACAATGAAATAATGGGAGAAGAAACAGTACCTACAATGTAAATTTTGAGGGTTAAATGGGTTCACAATATGTAAAGTATAAGTACTCAGTGAATTTGTTCCTTAAGTCATAGGTTAGCTAAATAAAATAGGAAATTTTTGACTTAATGTTTCCTCTTAACACTTAAAAGGAACTTGAAAGATAATGAGTTTTGTCTAATAACTTTGCATGTGTAATTTAGACAGCGATTATTTGAAAATTTACGCATGTTGCCTCATGCACCTGGCGTCCAAATGCAAGCTATCCCAGAGGATGCTGTCCATGAAGATAGTGGAGACGAAGATGGAGAAGATCCAGATAAGAGAATTTCTAGTAAGATGTGCCTTGATGTGCACTCTGTTACATTTTTCTGGTTTATTAAAACAACACTGCAAACTGAAGGCTTAGATGCTCAAGAACAGTGGGTCTTGTTTCATTAGCACATTATTACTTTTGTCTCTTTTCTGTTTTTAATTTTACACAGTTTAGCTTCCTTACGTCTCAGAGACTGATTTGAGTGTCAGCAGTTTCAGTTTATATGACTATATATGATCAGAAGTTTCCACAAACTCTCCACTTATGTATATTTGGGTATAAATTGAAAAATAAACCATTTATTTAGAGTGAGTCAGATAGCCTGAAACACCTTCCGTTTGATTCTGCAATCTCATTTCACTTAATACAAGTGCTAGACTGATATATGACCTAACGGTATGCTATCCATGTAGAAGTTGACGTGTTTGGTATTAACGGTATATTTATCTACTTCCCCTCTCAGCTCTGAAATAAAAGGTTACTTTTTGAATTATGACATCATGTTTGCCTCCTATTAGAACAGTTTTTTTCCTCTGTAAAGTTTGAGATCCCCAAACATTTTTGATGTTTCTTTGAATTATTTCTTTCTATATAAAAGCTAAATTTTTAGTATTTAGCAAACCATGCATTCAGTTCTAATCTTGAAATTATTAAGTATCTGTTATTCTGTACTTTTCAATGTAATGACTGATTACTACTTTTGTTAAAACTAATTAAAATTTTTTATGGATCAGTTCGAGCATCGGATAAACGGATAGCTTGTGATGAGGAATTCTCAGACTCAGAGGATGAAGGAGAAGGAGGCCGTAGAAATGTGGCTGACCATAAGAAGGGAGCAAAGAAAGCTAGAATCGAGGAGGACAAGAAGGAAACAGAGGACAAAAAAGCAGGTGAGTTTTTCCCCAGTAAATGTGTCTTAAAATTGTAATTTCTAAAAAAGTGAGCTTTAGGTTTTTTGAGATCCTAAAGTCAGTTATACAAGTATTGCAGGTGTACGGTGCTAGATCGGTGACTTTTCCCAGCTATCTTTTATTTAAAGCTCTAGTTCTCTAAATGTTATTAATCACATTTGCTTTTGTAATGTAGGAAACCTTATTGCCTTCTCTTGGTTTATATGGCTTAACATAGTGAACACTGTACTGTGATACAGATTAGGTGAGAGAGAAGACGTGATTATAGATCCATTTACAGTGTGTGAGCAAAACTGAAATCTAAGATGATTTTTAACTCCCTAAAGCTTATTTGCTGGGAATAAAACACAGGAAGATTACTACATTATCCTTAGAACAGTTTGATCATTTTGGAAACGCTCAGATAATAGACTTTCTTTAGAAGTGTTTGAAGAAAACATAAAAATTCTAAAAGATAGGACCCTTCCTATCTTTTAGATAGGAAAGATAGGATATTCATAGCATATTTTGACACATCTAGTTCTGTTCTTTTACTTGTGGATTTACTCCTCGAATGTACTGTTCTCCACCATTTTACAATTGAACTTCCTGATGTATTACAATTAGGGCTTCAGTCTGTTCTCCTGTACCGATTGACATCCAGAAATTCTGGTTGTGATTGAGGTAAGGAGGACTTGGGCTTTAGCTGTAGGATTTTTCTACTGTTTTTCTTTTTTCCTCACTGTCAGTGTGTCATCTCGTCTGTCCTTTTTTGGTTTCTTCTCCTTTCCGAGTCTTTCTTCTTTGCTTTTCTTCCAAGTGGGAAGGTAGGTACACTGGGATGTTTGTCTTTCATTGCTGTGTTAGCTAAAAATGACAGTACCTCTTTATCTGCCTTAATGTTCTGGTAATAGATGAATCTTAGCTCCATACTTCTATTGCTATAATTGATGCTTTTTTTAACTTAAATTTGTTTTGTTATATTATTATTATGGGGCCTTGTGATTGTTAAAATCCCTTGGCCTACAAATAAAATATTACCATAGGAAACTTTTTAAAAAATTTAAGTTAGGGCCATTCCTTTTCTTTCCTTCCCTAATTCTGTTTTTATACTTCTTAAGTTTACATATCCAAAATTAAGCCAGAAGTCAAAACAAATGTTAATGTCTACAAGTTTGTATTCTAGCTGAGACCAGTCTCATGAAATTTCTATGTAGAATGCTTAATAGCAGTGTTTATAATTTACTGTGTCTTTATTATTAGGTCATTGCCTCACAGCTTTGGTTATTTGCTTATTTAAAGAATATATTCAGCCCCAGGTGGTGTAGCTCAGTGGATTGAGCACTGGCCTGCGAACCAAAAGGTCACCAGTTCAGTTCCCAGTCAGGGCACATGTCTGGGTTGCAGCATATATCTCTAGTTGGGGACATGTGAGAGGCAACCATGCATTGATGTTTCTCTCCCTTTCTCCTTCCCCTCCCATCTCTAAAAAAAAATACATTAAACTTAATGGGAGTAATTTCAATTTTAAAAAAAATCACATTTGGGCTGATTTTTTTTTTTTTTTTTTTGCAATCTTGAATTACTACCATTACTCCTACTATTTCATTTTATTATTATGTTAAAGTTTCAGTATTTATAATGAGGGTTAAAAACAAATGATACAAACAGTAGGATTTAGCCTCTGCTATGTCTTTGGGCTCATCTTACCGGATTCTCCCCTCTTCTGACAGTACTCGAGTCACGTTGGTCTTTCAGGTCTTACCACCAACCTGCTAATTCCTTCTTGTATCAGAGTTCTTTTTTTGTTTTCGTTTTTTAAAATATTTTTTTTAAAGATTTTGTTTATTTTTAGAGGGAGGGGAAGGGAGGGGGAGAAACATCGATGTGAGAGAAAAACATCTGTTGGCTACCTCTCACATGCGCCCTGACCGGGAACTGTACCTGCACCCCATGCATCTATCTGCCTCAACTGGAAATCAAACCAGCAGGCCCTTGCCCTATGGAACGATGCCCAGCCAACTGAGCCACACTGACTAGGGCATTGTGTCAAAGTTATTTTAAGTTTTCCCTCCATTCAGGATATTTCTCCCCTTTTTTTACCCATGAGCTATTCTTCAGGAAACTTCCAAGTGTCACTTTCTGTAGCCTTTTCTGATCACCGAGTGCTGTGTGCATGTCCCCTGGCTTTACAGCTTCATAGCACATACTCCATCTGTAATACTGAGAACCCACAGAAGCAAAACTTCCAAGAAGACAAGGACTGTTTGTTAACATTGGTACCGTGAACTTCTGTTTCTGTCATTTAGCATAGCACCTAACACAAAGCCTGTTCAGTTATTGAATTCATAAATGGTAAGCTTTTACCATTCATATATGACATCTTTTTATCCTTTAAGTGAGGTATACTTTAAAATATGTTAAGTTTCAAAAGTATTTTACATTTCAAAATAGGTTTTAACCTCTTCTAATTTTTATTTATAGATGTTAAGGAAGAAGATAAATCCAAGGATAATAGTGGTGAAAAAACAGATACCAAAGGGTAAATTATATTACTTACCTTGTCATTTTTATATACCATACGAATAATAAACACAATTAATTGGGTATGTGTTCTTAGAGGTACTGGACTGAGCTTGAGAACATCATTAAGTTGTGTGAGATGCTCTGAATTTTGTCTGTGCTGGCACATAAGACAACATAATGCCATCTTGTCCATCAGTTTATATGTCATCTGTTTAGCTGCCCATCTGTCATTGATGTAGCTTGCTTAAAATCACAAAGATCAATACTAATCAGTGTTATAACTGAAGAATTTGTATTCTTTTACATAATTTATCTGAGACCTTTTTTGTTATTAGTGTTTGTACAGGCACTTAACAGTCTTTTGTGGTACTTATTTTTGTATATAGGATTTCATCCTGTTGTGAGATGGGTACATTTAAGAAACTCTGGGCTAGCCTGTTTTTTAAAAAACATAAGATTTTTATTGTCAGAAAGCTTATTTAACTGCTTGAGCATGCATAATATGCTAGCCTTTATAGGATCACTTGAAAAAGATTATAAAACTACTAGAAATATTAAGGCAGTCAGTCAGTCGGTACATCGGATATTAAGGTGCTATTACCAGCTTTTGTGTTTCTTGGCATGAGTGTTCAGGACCTGTGTTTAAACTGAGATTGTACTGTTTTTAATATTTCATATTGTCTCTTTTAACAGAGCCAAGTCAGAACAGCTCAGCAACCCTTGAATTTGAAAGTCTCTCCAGTTTCAGAAGACATTAAAAATGAGAAAATATTGGGAAGAAAATGTTTCCTTTTTGAAGACTTCTGGCTTCATTTTATACTACTTCGGCATGGACTGTATTTATTTTCAAAATGGCTTTTGTTTTTGTTTTTCTTGGCAAGTTTTAGTGTGAGTTTCTAATTATGAAGCAAAATTTTTTTCCACCATGCTTTATGTGATAGTATTTAAAATTGATGTGAGTTATTATGTCAAAAACTGATCTATTAAAGAAGTAATTGGCCTTTCTGAGCTGATTTTTCCATCTTTTGTAATTATCTTTATTAAAAAATAATACTTGGATTGTCTTGTCTGTTTTTTTATAATATGAAATTTTTTTTCAGAGAGGAATGACATAACCATTTCTGTAGAATTAGAAAACATGAGAGGTGAAAGATACTGATTACAATTCAAAGATACCACTTACTATTTCTGCAAGAAAGAGTATTTACAGTAGTTACAAATAGTAACTACTATTAATGGAATGGAAGTTCTACCATCGTGTCCTGTATAGGTTAGCTCAGGGGTGTCAAACTCATTTTCACCGGGGGCCACATCAGCCTCGTGGTTGCCTTCAAAGGGCTGAATGTAATTTTAGGACTATATAAATGTAACTACTCCTTAACTAGGGCAAGGAGCTGGCACTGCCACCAGGTAGAAACAAGGTACGGGGCAGATGGCCTGCAGGCCTTGTGGTTGGCCCCTGTGGTGAGTTAGCTAGTCAATATCAGTGATTTCACATCTCATTATAATCATTTATCTCTGAAATTAATAGTACAAGCTGTATAATTGTGTAGTACAAGCTAATAATAGGCATTATCTTTGAGCTGAACCAAAGATTCTCCAAGATTGGAAATGGAAGTTCTGAATTGAAAGAAGGAACCTGTAACTTTAACACAAATTCTGTCAACCCCTACTGTATACCAAGTAGATGAGTTATGTTTGACCAGAACTTTATTTATTTTAAGCAGACAAACGAGGTAATTTTCTAAGATGTACAAAGGGGAAAAAGTATTTTAGGGACTTGCCAAAATTAGTGAAACCTGTCTTTTTGGCCATGCCCAAATTGATTCTTTTGAGATAAGAACTATAGCATGCTAGAAAACATCAGTCAAAAATGATTGTAAGCCCAATGTTTGATGGGAGGTATTTCAGGCAATGGCAGAAGTCCCTGGATTTTTGTAATGAACAATCATTCAACCACCTTGATTTAACAGATTTTACACTTTGGGCATGTTTGCTTCAAGTTTTTTTAAGTAACTTACACAGGAGTCGAAGCACTCTGCACTTCTCCGTTTTATTCCCCTCCTCTTCAAGAGGGACCGGTGTTCTGAAACTCTGGTTTTTACTCTCACTGCGTATCCATCAGCATTTTAACTTATATTAGGAATGATGGAACTGAGTCCTTTAAGGAAATAGTGAAATGTAGTGTTTGTGAAATATGGTACATACTTACATAAAACTAAAGCCCCAAAGGTATGAGACAAATTCAGCCAGGTCAGTTGGTACAAGAATACACAAACCAGCAATATGTCAAAATAACCAGAAGATGCCTCAGAGGAACAAAGACCCCATTTCTAATAGCAGTCACAATTTCTAGAAGTGAAAGTGGAAAGCTATGGTTATGGTGTATAATGGAAAAGATTCAGCACCACAGATGTTGAGATAAACACTAATACACTTGGGAATTAATACTGGATAAGAATGAAATTTCCTTCTAGAAGATAATTCCTTAAGTGACGGCGTAATGGGCAGCCATAACGGGGGTGGGGAGGAGGTGTTTCACGACTTAAACCAGGAAAATCTAACTGCAAAGGGAAGTTAGAACTGTAACACTAGGAACGGCTGCCTTCCTGGGCATGGCAGCAAGCCCAAGGCATAAGATGATTGACATTTGACTACAATTTTGTAGGCTAACATTTCAAAGTGAAGTGGGATAGTGAGTATTCAAAATTGCGGTAGCTCACAACTCAGTATCCAAAGATAGTACAGAAAGGGTGGTTTTGTTAAGCACGAAGGATGTGAGCAGTTGAGGGCAAAACGAGTACTTTCAGCACTTAAATATGAAAAGATCTTTAACCTTAAAAGCTATGACGATACTTCTTAAGTTAATTTTTCAAACCTATCATAAATGTTAAGACAATTGCAGACAAACATTTGAGGAAATCGTCCTTTGTCAGTATAACCCTTTGGGCTTAATTTGACATAACAAAATTATAAATACATGTAATCCAATTCAAAATTCCATTTTGGAAAATTTAATGATTTGCAAAGAGTTTCAGAATTTATGCAACATTGTTTAAAATAATGGAAGACCAAAACAACCTACATGATAAGTAAAGGATGGATGGGTCAAATACAGTATTTGGGAAGACGTTCAAGCTACAGCAAGTGAGAATAGGCAAGGAAGACATGGGACACAGGATGTACTACCTTCTCTGTAAGGAAGTACACAGTTACACATATAACATCCAAGAAACATGCTCATGAATCTGGTGCCATTGGAGCATCAGCTATTTTCATGGGGGTTGAATACTGGACCATGTAAACACATGCAAGCATGTGATTTCTGATCAAAAGAATAGAAATTTTACACAACCTTATAGCTTCCTTACCCATGTCTCACTTGGGTGACTTGTAGATACATTCAGGTCAGTGTTGCTGGTACAGCAGTGACTGTAGTATCATTTCCTATAAGGAGAAAGAGTTGCCATGTGGCTAAAGCCCCAACACCAAAGAAGATAAAAATCATCTGGAAAAAAATGGTGTCCCAATTGGGGTCAAGTAGCTATCAACTGTTACTATCATTTCATTTTTTAAAATGGCACTTTTAAGACCTCAACCCTGGGAGAAAAGGTCCTTTAATAAATGAAGACATCTTGTGTTGTCCCTGATTTTTCACATTTCTTTGTGGCCTGAATTAATGCTGGTTATATAACTAATCTTAGCCCTTCTACCAAAGCTACTAGTGTGGAGGACTCAGATTTGGGGGAAATTTTAGTTTCAGGTAGTAGCTAATAAGCTTAGTAATCAATGTGTGTAAAAGCTATTGTTGCAGGAACTGAAGGTGTGACCCACTCTGACTCCAGGAGACCATAAGCAGTTCCACCTTTGTGCCCAGGGAGGACTGCAGGCCATCAAGACGGTATCTGAGCCATTGTGCTCCAGGGTGAGACGCCCACTGCCCAGGACACAGATGAAAGAATGCTGCGGCTTTTATCTGACTTTTTCTCTGAATTCCAAACCCTTTACCTACACTTTTTTCTGACAAAACGGGTTGGTTAAAATGGAATTTAAGATGACCTGTTATGGTACAAACCCACGGTCTTCTCAGATGGGGGACCATCTGAATAAAGCGCTCATAAAAATTCAATCTCTGTCTCTGCTTCTTGGGTCTGATAGGTGATAGGCAGCACTAATGCCAGCTTTTCCGGTTTCACTAGCATTCTGTCCATAAGAGATTCTTTGAAGTTCTTACACTGAAGTAATTTTAACCTGCATCTGGTTTCTAAGGCTACAGTAGAAATACTGCTGAAGCTCCTCTGATATCTGGGATTCATAACATTTTTTACTTATGTTGTGATACCAATGTCAACATAAGAGACATTCAAACCTCTAGAGAATTTTTGGTGAGTTTTTTTTTTTTGAGCCAAACTGACCACAATTGCTGGGAAGCAAAATCTCAATGGATTGAGAAGTGCTCCAGATAATGGCAGTTTAGCACCTTATTTCATACATTACAATCAGAAGAGAAGACAAGGGAGTTTCATGAAATCTATTGGTGGTAAATTAGGGTGGCAGGAGAAAGCAAAGCGGGTGTGGGGAACCTCTGGGGTTGGATAAAAGGTAAAACGATACAGACTTTTACATCGGTGGGTAAAGGATAATCAACAGTCAACAACTAACACGATAACAAACGAGGGGATTTGTGCTCTCAGCTCTAGAGGTTTGGCCAAGGGTTTTGGAAAAAGGGACGTTACCTTGACATTCCCAAGGTTTGTTATCATAGATGCAAAAAGATAGGCTCAATTAAGGTAAAGATTGACCTTTGTTTGGGAAAAATACAGACCCAGGACATGACCACCCGCCCATGAACTGCTCTTAGGAAGTTTTCATTTCAGACCATCCTTTGTGTTACTTTAGGTTTCAGTTTGTAAGGGTGTCACACAGGCCTCCCCTAACAGGTTAGCACATGGCCCCTGTTGGAGTTAGAGAACTCTAACAGGATGGGTTTTCAAGGTTTTACATGAAAACTGATTTGTATGTTATAAGTTTCAACTGCTTAAGATCCCTTTTTCTTTTTCACCTTGATCTTGTGCAAGTTACTAACTTCTTTGCACCTCAGTTCCTTCTTATTTAAAATAAGGACAATAATAATAGTCCTTACCTCATAGGATTGTGAGGATTGAGTTTGTTAATGTTCTCAGTAAATGTTGGCAGCTGTTGTGATGGTGGTTCTAATATTCGGTTCAGGAAGGTAGGTGGGGAGTTAATTCTTCAGGTGTTCTTTAGATACCAAATGGATTGCACTTTGAGCCTTTCGTTGCCTAGTAGTATCTAAGTACTAGGTCTTGGTGGATAGGGAAGCAATCTTTTGAGAACAGAACTTTAGCAAGGACACTAATAAGGTTTGGCGCATTTAGGGAATCTTAATGCCACTGCAATTTACTTGAAGATAATCTGTTAAGCAAAATGGCTGTGAAGAGATTATGGAAAAAAATAAGACATTTTTATTGGCTATTTACATGAGTAGCATTGTTAATGGGATGATCATTAGATGATCAGGATGATCAATGCTGAGGAGTGTTAACAGTATTTAGAAGCTACTCAACAATTGCTGCACTTCTCTACTCAGCCACAAGGTGGTGATATTCTATTGTTTAAAATTTTTTCCACTGTGCCTTTTCTCTTGTAGTCACTTGGTCCATTTAACAAGTTGAGTAACACATATTAACAGGTTCTTTTGAATGCAATATCGAATTCAATACTATTTGAATTAAGCTACAATTTGGTGTACTGATTTGGGTTTTTCTTCAAGTAGAACAATTATAACACTAATTCATTAACTTTACATTCATAAAACACATTAGAGTATTTGGTAGGAAATGGTTACTTGGAACTTTCTAGTCAAAAGTGGAATAGAAATGATTATTAGAACCAGAGTAACTTTCTATTTTGGATGGGGTGGAATCATTTAGTATACATAATAGAAAAAGGAGAATTGAAATTTGTTTCTGGGAAAAGTAGATCAGTGTGGTGAAATTAATATTCAGGGACACTAGATTATTGTTCCACTTCTGTCACTAAACTGAATACCTAGCCTCTCTGATCTCTGAAATTATGACACTTTACAGCATTGTGGTTAGAATTATTAATAAATTCTCTTATAGTGGAATAAATTATAAGGGACAGTAGATTCCTTGATTAGATTCTGTTATTTGCTCTTTTATTTAATAATTTATGAATACTTAAAAGTTAAGAAGACATGTGTAAGTTAATTATTGGTATTTCTAAAATAAATTTAACACAATTCTGAATAGGTAATTTTTTTTTTGGCCAGGCCCACTTTGTGCCCAGTGGTGTGTGTGTTTAGGAATGAATTTAATGAATTGAACATGGGTATGAATTGAAATCTGAGACTCTAATCTCTTTTGAGTTGTAAATTTTTGGTTCCATTGGTAAATGAGAAGCTTCTAGCATTTCTTATGTATTATGCAACTTACCTGTTTTTATTTCTTCAGAAACCAACATTTTGAGGAAAGAGGGATACCAGGCAGAGGGGGTCAAAGGGAGAAAATCGGGACAACTGTAATAACATAATCAATAAAATATACTTTTTAAAAAAGAGAAGAAAAACACTTGATAAACTTAAAAAAAAAAACATTTCAAGGGTGACCTCCACTCATGTAGTATATCCTTAATAGGCTGATGTACAGGTAAAACTTTTCAGTAAATAGGCAGATATAGAAAGGCAGGTCTTAAGTTAAAAGAGAAAACATTATCAAAATTGCTTCTGCTTATACACCAACAAAAGGTCATCTTGTTTTGGCAGCCAGTAAACTGATTTAAAGAAACAAGAATTTCTGCTTTTGCTTTTTAAAATTGCACTTAGGCTTTGACCTTAGGTGAGAAAGCTACTTCAAAAATCTCTCTATTTCGCTGTCTAACAGGAGAGTTTGAACTTGTGTTGGCTTGACTGAATTCAGGTGAGTTTGACATCCTTGAGGCACCTGCGTGTCCTCCGGTGGTGGAGTGTCATCCATGTGTGAGAAACCACACTCTGAATGGGCAAATGGGCTAAATGGGCTAAACCAGCTGGATTTCTGATTTTCATAGGATCTTCTGGAAATGGACATACACTATTTTCCAGGAAAAGATTTTTTCTACAATCCAGAGCCCAAACTATTATTAGCTATCATTCTCCCATCAATCTCCCCATCAATCAAATGCAAATAAAACTTCTATTTCTTTGCTAGTAAAATTTCTTGTAGTAATTTTTTAAAGTATTATTTCCAGACACATTTATCTATAGAGTTTAATGTTTACAGGAATAGGCTTAGGTCTAATTTCAGTGCTATTCCTTTTTGATGGTAAATGCCATTTTGAAATCTGCTTGAAACCCAAGTTAAGGTATGATGTATCTTTAAGTAAACAGCAATGCATTGGGCTCTCTTAACTTGATGACCCTTCTTCCATCCTATTTCTATAGTCAGAAAACTCTGTAAGTTCATTTTATTTTATATCTATTTATGACATGGTAGGTAACAAATCTGATTGCCAAAATAAAAAGGGGGATACCCACAAAACTGGAATTATCTTCTGGAAGGCAAGCTCCTTGTAGTACATGTTTCTCCTCTAGGTGATCATTCTAGGAACCCATCTGTATCAGTGCACCAGTTGCCATTGCTGTGAGAGGCTGTGTTCGGCTTCAGTGAATGGGTTTTTTGGAAGACAATGCATTTGCCCATTTCAGGATGGGTGATTCACAAGCGCATCTATCCACACTGTGCTGAGTGTTCAGCAGTTTGACCGAAAACAGCATGACCCCCTTGCCCCACACTCCCTGTTCACCCAATCTTGCCCCAAGCAACTTTTCTTTTTGTTTCCCTGGATGAAAAAAATTCCTCGAAGCAAAATATTTTGCTGATGTGGAAGAAATGAAACAAAAAATGGCAGAAGCACTAAGAGACATCAAAATCAATGAGTTCAAAAACTTTTGAGCAGTGGAAAAACACTCTCGATAGGCAAAGTGCTGGAGAGCACTTTGAAGGTGACCAAAGTGTAAACATGTAAGAATACATACACAATTTTTATAAATAGATTTTGTGGGGGGGTTGGACCCTAGTAGTTAGGTAGGTGGCCTATCTTACATTTGTTTGTGTTACTTACCCGACCTCCAGTCACCATGAGCACGTGGAGCAGCCGCAGATGCGGGTGCGGCACTGGTGACCACGAATGGGAGGCAAGACCCTGCCTGCACGTTATAACCTTGCCTTGGCCTACCCATTCAAATCTCTGCCTCAGTTTACTGATCTGTAACACTTGTTCAGCAACAGCTGACAAATAACCATGCGTTTTCACTTCTACCTGCGGCAGATATCACAAATGGATCGTTGCTCTCTAGCCTTGATGTCCTTCTCAGCCCAGGCACCCAGCACAACTAATCGGGGCTGGTGCTAAACATAAAACACTTTTGCCATCCCAGTCCTGCAAGGTCCTAAAAGTCCAAGGTCAACAGTGGACCTTTATGATTTTATGCATAATAGGTTTGTAACATACTTCTTGGTTGTTAAATATGATATGTTCATTAGAAAGTCTGTTTTAATGTTAATCTTTTCCTCACATCTAAACATTTACCAACAGAGATTCATTTTTAAACTTTTAAATCAGTTCTTAGGGCAAGAGTTGCTGTTGCAATAATGTGAAGGTCACAGAGGCCAGAGTCTCCCTGTGTCACAGCCCCATCAGGAGAGAGAAACCACACTAATCTGAACATGAAATGTTAAATATAATCATTTATTATAACAGGATTGGATTAATGAAGGTTTGCCTAGTAAAAAACAAAGAGAATGCTAGAGAGAGATCTAAAGAGCAGACACTACCCCCAGGGCTGAAAGAGAGAGAGGGGGAGAGAGAGAGGGAGAGAGAGTACCCAAAGAACACACCACCCCCACCCAAGACCAAGATCCAAACTCTGGAGAGGACACATCCATGGCTCACTGCCTAACAGAGAGGTCACTGGAGTACTGCGTAAGTAGAACTTGCCAGGAATCTCCCCTATCGGATGCTAGGGAATGCCTGTCATGGAAAAGAGTCTTGTGGGTGGAACTCTGCCATGAAACTGCTTGAGCTGCCTGAGTGGGTACAGGAAAGCCACTGGCTGCTGATGCTGCTGACCATTGTTACAACAAGGGCCACCTGCTAGAGAACCCACCAGCGGTGCAGGAGCCAGGAGAAGCTGCCTGTGCTGCAGATATCAGGTGCTGGACAATGCTGCAAGGAACCTGCTGAGATCGCACCAGAACCAGAAAAGAGAAGCCCCTTCCTCCTCCACAATCCTGTACTGACAGATCTTAGTACGGTGAATACTTAAAAGAATCAACTAATATTTCAGGGTAGGCAATGAAGGATGTATTTGAAGCTGAGAGGCAGTAAGTTGATAACCGACCTGTTCCTCTTTCCAAAGGCTGTTGCATACAATGTTGTGTTGGCTGTTGTGAGCAATGCAGTAGGAAATCAGCCATTATCTCATGGGCTCAGGTTATGGGCTCAGGTTGGCTAGATTTGAGTCATTTGCCTTGCCCTCCATTCCCTAGAAGCAAATCCATTCTTCCTTCCTGCACAACTATTATCTCTCAGCCACTATCACCACTAGTTGGTTTCCTCTGTTTTGCCTTTTGACCCTTTGCTACTAATTGCCTAACACATTCCCATGTCTCTAGGAGCACTGAGTTTGAGTGAAGGCTAAAACGTGAACCTGTCTGGTCTTGGGGTATGAGCCCTAGACAGATGGACATGTCGGTTGTTGCCATAGGAAACAAAGGGAACTGTACAAGGAAACTTGTTTTAGAAAATTTGTTGAAGCCAGATGACATTGGAGTAAATTGTGTCTACTTATGCACTGAGCCTAATCAGATAGTATAAAGGCCACTGAACTTGGGCTCCACCACTTACTATCTTTGTGAACTTGGATAAGTTTCCTGAACCTCAGTTTTCTCATCTATAAAATGGGGACAATATCCATATCAGACAGATATAATGAAATTAAATGAGATATGAGTTCATCTTTGTTCCTTTCTAAAAATCCCACTAATATATTAAAAAGGAGCAAAAATAAATCCAGAAGGAGAATGGAAGAGGAGACCACAGTAGAAAAGAAATGGTCATTTTGGAAAGTTACAGACAAGTAGTGACTGAAACCTACCCCTGCAAGGGCAGAAGCCAGGAAGCAATCATTTCTTTGCCAAATCTGCCTACAAATTTTTGATAACCCCTCCCATCCAGAAGTGATGTCTATGTTGTCTCCACTTGATCTAGGTAGGTTTATCACTGCTTCAACCAAAAAAGTACAGAATTGACACTATATGACTTTTGAGGCTGGGTCATAAAAAGACCTTTCAGTTTCTTCTTATGCTCTTGGGACATGTCCTTTGGGGGAACCCAGCTGCCATAACTGCCCTGCTGGTGAGGCTCATGTAGTTGCCACAGTTCATAGTCCCAGCTGAGCCGTCTTCCAGCCCCCATCCCCACCTCCAAGCACCAGGCACATGAGTGAAAGCCACTTTGAACCCTCCAGCTCAGCCCAAGCCCCAGTGAGGGCCAGTGAGCTGCCTCAGTTAATCCCGTGAAGAGCAGAACAGTTGCCCGGCTCAGTTCTATGTGGAGCCGACTTACTCTGCTCAGACTCTGAGTCTGAAAGTCGTGCTGCCACCCAAGTAGATGGATGCCTCCTCAACCTGCTCTCTCCCTGATAACTCACTTGGAGGCCCGTCCAGGTGTGGGCACCTACCTTCACCTGCTGTTCCTCATAGTTGTTGGATCATTTTTTTTTTTCTTCTGGAAAGAGAAGGTAAAAGAAGGGAAGAGAGTGAGCAAAAGGCCAAAACTGGAGTCTTGTCTCTGTCACTATTAATGCCTGACTTCAGTTAACCTCATTCTAGTTACCTACGCCAGCATGGAGTAGGTATTATTTATTTTTGTGGGGGAAAAACTGTTAGGAGGTCAGTAAATTAGAGAAATGTGTGTGAATGGGCTAAATACTTTTGCATCCTTCAATACCTTTTTCTTTTATTCCCTGTTCACTGGCGTTTGTTTCTTCCTTCGTAATGTCTTCCAAATGTGTCCACTTCAAATCACGTATTAACATCAAGCTTCTGTTATATACTAAGCATTTTAAAAACTATAATTCAGTCTTCACAAGCATTATGTATGTTACTTTCACATCTGTTTTCTAAGTAGAGAAACCGAGGCTTAGAGAGGATGGGTATCTTCCCGGTTAGGAGCTGGGAAGTGGTTGAGCTTTGATTCCAACAGTACTTTCTGACTCTCAAGTCCACGGTTTTGCAATCCCACGGCAGTGACCTTCCTCATTTGCCCCACGGGCGACAGCATGTCTAGTTTATCTTCTTTCCTCCAATCTCTTTCCGCTGCAGTCCACCCTGCTACACACCGTATACCCTGTTGCCCAGGTCAGTTTCTCTCCAACACATATATCCCCCAAACCCAAGGCCCCGGGAGCTTCTGATTTGATCTGGTAGGTGAGGGAGCTGTGAGGCTCCCCTGGCTTCACAGAACTTTACCTGTGGGGGAAAAAATTCTGCTTCCATTACGATTTTCAAAGAAAAAATTATAAATTATGAGCAGCAGGTGAGGCAGTTAAAATCTTCGCGAGGACTGGAATATGGGCCCTCGAATCAGGTGGGTTTTAGCGAGGCCGAGGAGGAGCCAGTGGTCCTGGTACGGCGCGCTTTCCCTCCTGGTCCCTCCCCCTCGCTGAGGGCGGGTCGTCGCTCTCCGCGGTGCGGGACACCAGGTCTGGAAAACCTACCAAACAATCCACGATGGAAAACGGGAAGAGGAAACTGATGTTTTGATTAAGTGAATATTTGAAATTACTTCGTTCCCAAGAAAAATATCCCAATTAAAGTGCCAAACATTCAGGATTCACAAACAGAAAACAGATGCAACATGTGTTCAGTTTGAAAATGACTTGGGAATAACTCTCCCGAAATTGTGTGGACATTTTTAAACAATATAATTCATAGCAGAGCTCTAGAGGGGTTTCTAAGACGAGACAAAGGAGCAGTGTGCACACATTTAGCTGTCCCTGGAGTGTGGGCAGTGCCGAGTGTCACAAATACGTGTCCGCCGTTTAGCTCTGCAATTCCCACATGCTTTTTAAGTGACTGCATTACTGATTACATTAGACACTGAAATCCGTTTTTTAGAAATATATATAGCGGTAATGTTTTTAGAACCAAATTATAAAAATAATTAACCAGTGGAAAATACTGTTTTTTCTACTTCTCAGGTTCAATGCTTTCCTAAAAAAAGTTCTGCTTCCTGATTTGGAAAAATGAACTTGGGGCCAAGATTTACTTTCTCTTAGAAAGGAAACTTCAAAACAGTTTTCTCATCCTTTGATCCTCTTAGAAAAATGAGGCTTATCACTCCTCAGAAAAGTCTGATAATTTCTTGCATTTTTTTGCATCAACGTAAAAGTGTTTTTGGAGCATAAAAAAATAGGATTGTAGTTGTTGTTGTTGTTGTCTTTTTTTAATTTGCCATTAGGATGACTGAATTTTAGCCAATCTTCCATCCAAGTGAATCAAAAAGTTGTAGCAGGTCTGTATGATGCTTCCACATGTTTCTGATCAGAAAGTTAATGGCGGATACCAAATTGTAATATTTTACAGTCCATACTGTCGTCAGTATTTTGTAAGTATTTTTTGTCATATTTCTTTGGCTCAATAAATGAGATTTCTCATAATTTGTATGTGTTGTTTTAGCAACAGTTCTCACATTCAAAATAAATTTACTTAGAATCAATCAGCAAATATGCAGGGTGGGACAAAAGCAGGTTTGTAGTTGTGAGTATGGGCAACATGGAATTTATTCTTGTATTAATATTTATTATTGTATTATTTTCCATGCAAGCAACTGTAAACTTACTTTTGCCCCGCCCTGTATGTTGAGTGCTAACTGCATACAGAGCATACCATGTGGTTATGAATGTTCCCTTTGAATTACACTTTTATATGGTTAATTTATGTGTTAATTTTATTGACTGATTTTTACAAGCAAATTTTCTATTTGATTGTCTTTAGTCTAGTCCCTCGCATACCCATACATATTTTTACAAAAAATTTATTTATTATACATATTTCAGACTGCTTTTTAAATAATTTTTTCCAAGGATAGGGTTCTAATAAATACAGAGCTGCATCATAATTTTAATAACTGAATAATATGTTGTTTTATCATTTATCATAATTTATTTATAGGTTTCTTATTGACTACTACTTAGATTGCATTCATTTGCCATAATTATTTTTTTCCATCAAAAAAATACATTAGTGCTTCTTCCTAAAATGCTTTGAGATTTGGTGTTGAAAAAATAATGCATGTGGAGACTATTACTAACTCTAACTTACTGTAAGATTTCCATTTCTGCCAACTTTACATAGATGGGTTTAACCAAGTGTAAAGATGAAAATGTGTTGGCCTTAGGGCAAAGGTCAGTGAATTGAAATAAGGGAGATGATAACAGTGGTGCTGATGGGTTGTTAAACATTAATCCAGTCAGTATCTGTTGAGCGACCCAGCAAGTGGGTCCAATAGGTCTTCCCACTGCAGGAATGAAGCAGACAGAGACGTGGCTTCAAACGCCTTCCTGCACAGCAGGTGGACCAGACAAGGACGTGCACAGGTGACACTGAGGACTCTCCACCTTAAGTCCATAAGGCTACATTTGGGATGATGAAGGAAGTTCAATATAAATGCTGAAAACAAAAACCTGTTTTTATAAATTAAATTTATTGGGGTGACATTGGTTTATAAAATTATATAGGTTTCAAGTATACAATTCTATGATACATCGTCTGTATATTGCATTGTGTGTTTACCACCCAAAGTCAAATCTCCTTCTGTCACCATAGAATTTGACCCCATCTTTATCCTTACCAGCACCCAACCCCCTTCCCTTTGATGGTCACCATATTGTCTTCTGTGTCTATGAGTTTCAGTTTAATATCCCACATATGAGTAAAATCATATGGTTCTTGACGTATTACTGCTTTTTACTTTTATGATTGGCCAGCTATACATTTTTAAAAGAACATTGCTTTTCTTCTTGGTCTTTCTCAATAAGAGAAAAATAAAATCTTCATTTCCCTAACATCAGGATACATTCAACCATCCTTAATATCTTTCTAAGGAAGAACCTCCTAGGCCAATATTTTCTGAGATAGGTAGTGACCTTCTCCCTGGAGCTTTGGCCAGCCATCTGTTAATTATGGGTCTAGTTTCTTTCCTGCCTTCTGCCGCCCCCTCTCAGTGCACCGGGCCACAGCAGGAGGTCGCACTGATGGTGCAAGGACACCTCTGCCCTGTGCAGCTCCCGTCAGGGGGCCGCACTGCTGCTGCTGCCATTCGTTCCATGGCTCTGGGATCCATCTTTGGTTGCGATGCAGCGCCAGAGAATCTGTACTTTTGGAGGGGAGGTGGTGATGTTCTTGTGTAATTTCTCCTCCAGAATGCAAGGCCACTTGCTCCGTCACCCAATGTATGTCACAGAGGTATTTCTCACAGCAAAACTGAGAACCTCATGGGAGGAAACAGTATTTTTGTCTGAACACACTGAATTAAGGTTTGTGTGATGCAAAAATTGTACAAAATCTATGCCAGACTATTTCCTTCACCTTCATCAGTAAATTTAGGTGAATTAGGGTAGCTAATATCAATTTTATTAGGGTACCCTCTGATTAGGGTAGCTATATCAATTTTTTATTTATTTCAGTAATGCTGTGTGTTTCCAATGCCAGGTGTCTCAGGAACAAGTACTCATGCTATCGGAAAATGTAAATGGCAAGTGTATTTCCCACATCCTTCACTTACCTCCGGATCTGCACTAGGTCAACAGTCTGAGAGGCAGAAGAATGAGCAGGAAACCCATGGTTACATGTATTTTCCGTGGAGATGACAAAGATCTGGGCCAAGGAGATCAGATTTTTTATATAAGGTTTGTTAACAGATTAAATATAGGAAGTGGAAGATAAAACTAAAGTCACGATATTGATAGCAAGAATGACAATAATCACAAGAGTAACACTGGATGTGGCATCATCCATTTGCACATTCAAACAAAATGGAAAAACTATTTAGAACACATATAACTAAAGAAACAGACAAAAAAACTCCCTAGTATCTAAAAAATTAAATACTAGTGTAAATCTATAGCCAAAATACCCAGAAGACCTGAGTAAGCTCTTTACAAAAGAAGAAATCAAACAGCTGATAAATATATGAAAAGTATCAACGTCTTATTAGTAGCCTGAGAACCGCAAATTACAACCAAAGCATTAAACAACTTTCATACTGGACAATATTTTAAAAGTCCACACTTCATCAATCTTTTTCTGATTTGTGTTAAGAGAGAGAAAAAAATTTCTTAATACCTTTTTCTTTCAATAAAAATAGATTCTCATTTTTCTCCATGATATGGTAATACCAATGTATTAAAATGATTGAAGTATTTATATAAAAATGCCTATAAACTGTTTTCCTTATTAATGAGTTGTCAGATGCTCTTAATTAGAAAGATAAATTAGAACATTGGATAAGTTAAGCTATATCAACTTTTATTAATAACATTAGCAATTATGAAGCTAGAATATCAAAAGGAATATCCTTAATCCGGTAATTAAATTCAAAAAATTATAATAGAAAATGCTTTTGTATTTTTCCAGCTAATTAATTTAATGAGAGTACAAGAGACTATGGTTTCACTGTATGCATGCATCTAACCAAAAATAACTATTTTCATGTTTGAAAGGGATAAAATGGGGGAAAAAGTATTGTCCTTTAAGATAAGAACCATATATTATTCATTTTTTTTGTCCCCTGTTGCACTTCTGGGTGTGCTTGGGACATAGAAAGCTATTTTTTTCAATGGTTGTTGGATAGAATGTCAATGCCATGATGTCTTCAGTTTCCTTTAGAAAAAGCAGGACTAAAGCCCAGTTACCGTAGGACTCCCTGCCCTTTCTATTGTACCATTTGATGAGTTTATCATATTGATCAGTCTACCTAAATGAGTGTCCTTGAAACTCACACAAACAGAGCTGCAGCTGAAGTCCATCATGTGTCCATTAGCTTGAGGATGACTTGAGAAACCCTGAGTATGTCCAACTCTGCTTAGAAGGACAGAAAGTAAATGCCCTAGGTTTTAAAACTGATCGCTGTGCAGGAACCACCCATGAGATGTCAGCTAAGAAGATGAGAATAAGTGGCCAAATTACGTTCTACAACTTTTCATAGACTATGTGAACATGGGCCTAATGAAACAAAATTCAGATTTAAATCCAGCCAGTATGTATTGAGCTTCTGCTCTGTGACAGATAATGGTATAGCCCTATATAACATCTTGCTTGACCCCTACAAAAGCAGTGATGCATCTGTCCTAAAGTAGCAGCGTTGAATTAGAACACTGAGTAAAATAATACGCTAACTTCAAGATTGTTCATATAATAGCGAATGAAATAAATTATGCAGGCAAACAGAAATATTTAGAATTCTTGCTGATTGTCCATTACCTGCTAGGAATTTGACACCTATCTTAAAGGCAGAATGGATGGAACACCCAGGCATCTGCAATATAAGCTCTAATTTGGGGCTTCTCATTTAGGTCAGTGGTTCTCACACAGTGTTTAGTGTGGCTCAGTGGATGGAGTGAGGACCTGCAATAGAAAGTGTTACCAGTTTGATTCCCAGTCTAGGGGAAATAAATGCCTGGGTTGCGGGCCAGGTCCCCGGGAGGGGGTGCATGAGAGGTAACCACACATTGATGTTGCAGTTTAATAAATAAATAAATAAATAAATAAATAAATAAATAAATAAATTCTTTTAAAAAACATTCATAGCACTGGGCTGTATACACAAAACCCTGTTGCTATGGATAATCTAAGGGATTTTCCAGAGTAATTTTGACTTCACACAGTTCTCAGCTGTCCTCTTCACTGTAAGTCTCAGGTGGCTGTAAAATGTAGTTCCGCTGGGTGGTGGTGTCAGGACAGGGTGGCTGAGCTGGATCCTAAGGTCAGGATCTAGGAATGGACAGCCTTCAAGTGGGAAAGCTGCCCACTCTGCCTATTCCAAAATCTTATTTTCATCATAACTGGCTGCCAAGCCACTTCTGATGTTCACACTTTCGCTTAAAACAAACAACGCTGGCCATTTTTAGCGTCAAATTTTAAGACACTTTCACAGCTGGGCTCATAATTATTGGGTTGGCCCAAAATTGCGTTCATTTTTTTCTGTAAGATGGCTCTAGTAGAGCTTAGTTACTACTAACCCTAACCCTCACCCCCATTCTGTAAGTAAGGAAGAGGTGGCAGCTACATAGTCACTGAGAAACCACTTTGGTCTTGGTGGAAGAATGCTTAACTTCTTTTGGTGTCCTTTAACACCTCTGGAAAATATGAATATTAATCCTTCGCCATCCTGAGAGCTGGCCACCCTGAACAAATGCCCTCTTATGGCTCTTGCCCTTTGCTCATACTGTCTGTCTGCCTGCCTGGCTGACTCAGCATCCTTCACGATTCAACCTAGGATCCCCTCCTCTGAGAAGGTGAGTGTTCCCTGCTGCTCCCTCCCCTCCCCTTCTGGTTGGGGTGCAGAGCTGCCCCTGGGGCTTCTCCCTGTGCTTGAACTTCCCCTGGCCAGTCAGCCACACTCATCTGTTTTCTTAATGGTCCCCTCACTTGGTCTAAACATCTTAAAGGCAAACAAGATTCCTACTTTACCTCTCTGCCCTGGTATGATTTGTAAGAGTTTGAAAAATTTTGTGTTGAATACAAGCAAATGGCCAACATCTCATTATGTCTTCAAATAAAATAGCAGATGTGAAGCATAAAACCTAACGCCTGAGACATGGCAGGCATTCAGTGCTGGTCTTTCTTCTCACTTCCCCCGCCCCAGCCAATGCCCTCTTCTGAGGGGCCTGGGCCTGCCACTGTCCCATAGTGGGAGAATTGACTTCAGTGGAATATGCTGAGGGCGGCCCTTCCCGCAGGAGATGGTGGATTCAGACAGGAAACATACATTTTTGGAATAGTTTCAACTTAAATCAGTTGTAAGAGGATATAGACTCATCAATGAGGACTTTTTATAGAGTGATAAATGATGACTTCACTTCCTTGAAGCACTTATAGTAAATTACCTTGTACATTAATTAGGTGATAATTGTGTTTTAGTGTGGTCTGAAACTCAATATTAACACATTATTGAAAACTGATAATTACGAATTATAGCAATAATAGCAATGGTAGATGTTGAAATTCACTGTGAATATTATAGAACCTATTAATGGAAAGCAAAGAAAAAAATTTAAGTGCAAATTCAGTTCTAGAGGATGTTAAAATTTACTCTCTGAAATTATTTAAATATCAACACATGGCGCCAATTTGATCAAAGGGCAAAGACTATTTTAGCCACTAGAGGGAGCTTATACTTTAAAAATGTTTGCAGCAACTGCATAGTTTCAACAAATGCCACTGTGAGTTTCAAAGTTACTGATAATGTTGTCCTGAAAAAAAATTTTTTGGAGGCTTTTTACACTATTAACATTACTGAGGGATGAATAAGTGACAAAAATTGTAAATGCATATGAATATATTACAAATGGCTAGAAATGTTCAAAAGAGTAATCTAATTTAATATACCACCCACAGAAAGTATATTTTAAAAATACTTTATTTTAAAAATCACATTCTTTCAAAAGTTAAAGTTGTGGAATTATTTACTTTGTTTTCATTTATTCGAGAATTGGGAGAATTGATGTTACAATTGTATCATTACATGCACAAGAAACAAGGAATGCTTCAGGGTCATCTCAGCTGCTGATGGCCCTGAACTCTCCTCCACGGGCCTGCTGTGTGGGTTTGGTGTCCTCCCCTGGACTGTCGTGACTCGTTTCTTCTGGTCTCTCCACCTTCGCTGACCACCCTTGTTGACTCCCATGTACGGCTGACTTCATAATCACTTTCGGACTAATTTTCTTTTTCTTTTTCTTCTTGAATTTATTGGCATGACATTGGTTAATAAATCTCAGACTAATTTCCATAACACATATTTTTGATCACACCACTTTTCTGCTCAGAAACTTTCGGTAGCTCCCTGCTTCTACAAAACGAAGCCACAAACAGCCACTTGGCATTCAGGACCCAATTCAGTACCACTGCCTCTTCAGGCCCACCAGCTCTGGATGCAATAATTCTCTCCTTCTCTTTTCTGAGTTCTCGCAGTCCTTTTTCTGTCCTGACTTTTATGTTACGGTTGCTTGTGATCATGTCTTATATCACCTCCAGGAAGAACTTCCTTAAAGGAATGAGTTCTTGCTGGGAAAGCAGAGAGTAAGCTTTGCCTCAACAAACATATAATCTTGGACAGCTGCTTATGAAAGAACCATATTTAGGAAGTATTCTGAGGCAGAATTCATAGAACCTGCTGTTTGGTTATGGATTGCTGCATACCAAGCCATCTCAAAACTTGGTGGCTTACAGTATCAATTTATTATTATTTCTCAAGATTCTGAGTGTTGACCTAGCTGGGTGGTTCTTGCTTAGTCTCAAATGCAACTGCAGTCAGAGCTGGCTGGGCTGGAGTCACCTGAAAGCTGTAAACCGGGACATCCAAGGTGGTTTCCTCATGCACACTGGCTACGTCTCTGGGGGCTGGACAAAGCCTGGTGGTCTCAGGTTAGACTTCTCACATGAGGACTGACTTTCCCCAGAATGAGCATTTTCAAAACACAGGTAGAAGTGGCAAGGCTTCTTATGAGTTAACCTTGGAAATCCCAGGGATCACTTCCTCCCCAGTGCCAGCCTAGATTCAGTGTGGAAGAGGAAGTATTGCACAAAATCACAGTACTGGGAGATGAGGTTCCTCAGAGAGGAGCCAGCGACCTCACCTGCTGGCACTTTCGACATTGAAAACACCGCTATTTGAGGAGCAGAAGATAAAAGTTGAAGATAGACCAGCCAGAAGAATTGGAAAAGGATCCAGGAACAAAACGTAATTGCAACTCACAAAGAGCAGTCAATTATTGCTTAATACAGCCACAAATCCTTTAAAAGTCTCCTCATCAGGAGGTGGGGCCTGTGTTTCCTTCCCCTAGAACTGGGCAAGATTTCTTGCCTGTTTGGTCCAATACAGTACAGCAGTAGTAATGCTGTGTAACTTCCAAGTCGAGGCCAAAAGGGCAGCGATATTTCTGCCTTGCTTACTGCACTATTTGCTCTTGAAAAGATCAGCTTAACTTGCTAAGGCTGCCATGCTACAAGGAAGCCCAAATTAGTCTATGTGAGGTATTGAATACACACTGTCACTCATTTATTGTCCAATGAGTGGGGGTTGGAAATGCCTGGTCTACTTGCTCTAAGGAGACGTCTAAATCTCAGACTTAACAGGGCGAGGGGGGTGGGGCATGGGAGTTGGTTGGAGGCACTGGCTCTTTTAAAACAAGGTTGGAGGCTAGATTAAGACTTGAGGTGCTCAAGTATAAAGTTGTTAGCAAGTTGGATGCAGAATATCCATCAAATAATGGTAGGCTTTCTGCTTTTTCACTCCCACCTTAGGCTAAGTGTTCAGTGCCCTGCCCTTTACTTTAGTTCAGCCTTTAAAGCTTTTCTTTTCCTGTACAGCTGACTTAAAGGTTAAAGGGATGAGATGGGCCACACGAGTGTGAAAAGCTTGGAAGGAAATGGTGTTGGCCCTTGTGGGTAAAGCGGGACGGGAGGGACACAAGTACCAGGGGGACCACATTCATTCCTTTTGTCCTTCTGCCCGTCTGTGTTTCTGTAGCACAGTGCAACGTTCTTACAGAAAACAACGTCCGCTGACCTCATTCCAAGAAAATCAGTAACAACATCCAGTTGCCTTTGAGAAGGAAGGAAGACGACATTGAGAGACACGACAGAGAAAAAGAGAGAGCGTCAGGGCCGCTCTTTCAGACTTCCCAGTGGGGACTTGGCGCCTCCGACAAACAAAGGCACTGGCAGGAAGGAGAGCTAAAAATCAGCAGAGTGGGCTGGCAGGCCACAGTCAAAGCAGAGAAAGCCTGGGAGGCAGACCCCTAATTCTCTTCCCCAACAACCTGTGGGTCCCTCTCTCTGAAACAAAAGTGGCGAGGGCACCCCCCTGGCCTGAGGGATATGGGTGAATCTGAAGTGCCCGGAGAGCAATGAATGCCAGTTTTGCACTTGTAACTGGGAGGCAGTCGGCAGTACTGTAAGCCATCGAGGTGGAGGGTACAAAAGACCTTCTTGCCAAACCCATTCCCAGGCTTTCTGACTCTCTAGGAACTCAGAGCGAGAATGCCTTGGCCCGTTTCCTGTAATTCAGTCAGCAGAGCCAGGGCCCCAGGGAGGACTCGCTCTGAGAAAACAAATGCACAAGAGAAAGAAGGACAAGAAGGAGGAAACGGCAGCTAGGAGACTCCAAAGGGATCAGTGGCTAGGCTCAGAGCAAACTGCTTCAGTGCAGGAAGTAAAGCACAAACAGGATCTGAGCGAGGTCAGCCGTTGTGGAGAAGAGAGAGGGAGGAGAAGGGAGGGGCAGCAGCGTGAATGTGCAGAGTCTGGTCAGAGCTCTCCAGAGCCCTGAGAGGCCCAGCCTGCCAGCACCCTGCACAGCGAAGCCCGCTCCCTAGCCCTGGGCTCGCACAGCCCTCACTGAATTCTGTCACAGTAATTAAAAAATTAATCTCCCTCCATTGCAGTATCAACTTCGAGGTATCTTCCTGTGGAGCTGTCTGAGGGGTGTGGGGGAGGGGGTAATGAGAGTTCTTGAGGGAATTTTTGTACTCTAGATGCTCAGTATATTTTTGCAAATTCTTAAATGTTTTCAGTAAGTTTCCTTTTTATGAAAATGCCATCGCTGAATAGATCATACTGAGATTTTGGAGTAACTTCTTGAATCCATATTTATGTTAAGAACTTCATTTTAAAAAAATTTGTATTAAAGTATAGTTGGCATACAATATAATTAACATTAGTTTCAGATGTGCAACATAATGACCCAATAAAGTCTAGTGGCCCTCCGTCTCGATACAAAGTCACCTCGTTATTGCTGACTATATTCCCCTTCCTTTGTCCACCTGTGCTTCCAGACCCTTCTCCTCTGCCGAGCATCAATCAGTTTGTTTCCGTGAGTCTGTATTTGTTTTGTTTGTTCATTTGCTTTGATTTTTTAAGTCCCACATATAAAAAGAAATTATGTGCTATTTGTCCTTCTCTGTCTGACTTACTTCACTTAGCATAACAACCCTCCAGGTCCATCTATGTTATCTCCAAAATGGCAAGATTTCATTTTTTTTATTGCTGAGTAATATCCCCTTGCGTATACTTCAATAGTCAACTTTCTACATGATGATGTTTTAGCTAAATAATGGTTAACAGAACTTTCTCATGAACTGTTTTGCTCAGTATCTGGATGTTCTACACACAATTTCAGGAACTCTAGGGTGTGAAAGAAGCAGTATGACTGTACCACGTGGTGCTCAGCACCTGAAGACTGGGCTGAGGTGTCAGGGAGAAGGAAGAAAACACAGCATGGGTCCAGAATCCAAAAAGGCATACAACTCACAGTCTTTCGAGAAATGGGGATTCTACTCCTGGGTGGTATTTCCCACTCTTACCTTTTTTTTTTAAAACTTATTCTGTTCATGTTTTCCAGAACCCCAGTGTAAGCAGACTTCATGAACTGAAAAGTGGGGGTGAGGAGGGCGTCACGTGCACTGGTTTGTTAAACTTCTTTCGACGATTTTTAAAGTGGATGCAGCTGCTCTTACCTGACAACTGCTGCCTTCTCTGAAACCTTCTGCTCTGTCGGGACATGTCACACTGGCCCAACTTAGCTCAAGTGTCACTGAGTAGTACTAGAAGGGACCTCAAGAAACACCTTCATATGACAATGGGCCTGGGATGGGGGAGCAAAGGGAAGGGTCAGTTGACCAAGTTAAAACAGGCAATTCTCTATTCCAGGGAATTTGCAGGCTGCTCCTGGGTCTCAGATGCAACACTGTGACTTCTGCCCAGACCCCTGCACATTCCACAAAGATAGTCCGGACTTGGGCCAGCCTGTCTCACCACTTTCCTTCATATTTTTTTCTCCACTTAATACTCTAAGTTGGATTTCTTTTCTGGAAACAATCACCTGGCAAGGATTAGTCCTAGATATCACTAGGGAGTCACTAGACACAGCTGGACTCTTACACTGGTAGAAAGGTTCTTTTAAATAGAATGCCCTAAAATGATTCATGGGGAATTCAGTGAACTATTTGTGGTAGAAGCCTTTGTAGCATAGCTGTTGGTCAAGGCAGTGCTTTTTCAAAGTGGTAGAATTACAACTGGAATTTAAGACAATATAGCATCTATCATTTATAAAATGGAAATAAATACAGATATATACATATATACACCTATATCTACCTATCTATCTATCTATCTATCTATCTATCTATCTATCTATCTATATCTACACACACAACTGTTTAAGACAACTACATAGGAAAGGTGCAGTTTTAATGTGTCAAATGTAACTGCATTTCTCTTTCCAATGTCACAATAAAATATTTCTTTTACTCTCCTTCAACTCCTCTATTTTCCATTGTGTGCTTGAAACAGAAAGTAATCTAGGAAGATTGTAACTATTGCCCAGTGATCGGTTTACAAGAAGCTGTGAGGTAAAGAATTCACTGTTGTAATTCTTTAAGTATAAAAATTGCAACAACCACAAAAAATGCCTATATTTGACTTTATCAGTATTTCATAATATATGCAATTAAGTTACCCAAATTCATCCATTAGAGATAAGGGCTAATAATTGTGCCTTCTACTCCTCTCAATGGCAAATGATCTGGATTGAGCCTCCAACAGGAGACTGACTGTCCATCTGGTGTCAGCCAACAGTGATATGCTCTAATGTTGGAGGAAAACATAGTTTCATTTGACTTAGAGATTGTATGGTGGTCTCCAACATGGTGCCATCTGAGAGGAATTTTTGGATCAGTTTTGTCTCTATGATTTCTGCTTTACATGCATTAGATGTGTTTCCACCTGGTTATAGATGATGTTTTGAGTGCTGCTAACAGGAACTTAGTCTCACCAGGACTTGTTTGCATGTACTACCAGAAATTCCACTGGTATGAGGGCTCAGTGAGTCCTGGGAAAGACAAGTGGTGGCTTATACCAGGAGCCAAAGCCTTATCTCCCCATTTCCTGAACATGGGGAAAAAAATTTCCATATCTTCCTCCCCATAAACTATAGCAGTACTTCTGCGATTATTCAGGTCAACGAATGTTCTCATGACTGTTTTTGACTTAGTATTCCAGTTTCTAATAGTCAACATAAGAAATGTCCAAACCTATAGAGAATTCTTATAAGAATTTTAACTGAGCCAAACTGACAACTTATGCCATGGAGCAGGATCTCAGATGCTCCCGAGAACTATTTTGCAGCTTCCTGTATGCATTTGAATTTTTTTCTTGCAAAAATCTTCATTTTTTCTATTTGGTCCAATGCATGGGAGAGGGTCCCAAGGTGGTTAAAAAGGTGTCTAGTGGTTTCAGGGAGAGGCTCAGGCAAAAGCCAGAGACCAGGGAAATGCAGAGGAGCCCCTCAAAAGCCTCTGGGATCCAAAGGCTTCCTAGTTGTGCTTGAGGGTGAGCCTTTTGAAGAGATACTCGCCCATCCCAGTCTGAGAGCTGCCCAGCCTTTGGATGTTAGTCAAGTAGTCACCCATTTTCTTGATGAGTTTCACCTCCTCATCCAGGAAGTCACAGAGATGAGGGTCTATATGGGCAAAACTCAGGGCGTGTAGGTCCAAAAGGGCCTGGTTCAGGTTCTCCTCCAAGGCCAAGGCGGCTTCTATGGCATTCTGAGTTTTACCCCACTCATCTTGGGAAGGCTTCACCATGTCCTGGAAGAGAATGCGATCACCATGTGGGTTTTGCAGCTTTAAGAGTCGCCGGATGCCCTCATGCTTCTCCTCAGCCAGCTCTCACAAGAAGTGGCCCATGCCCTGCAGAGTCACATTGTTGCAGTTGAAAGAGAAGCCCAGAGAGAGGCAGGTATTGAAGGCCCGCAGATGCAGGTCAGCCAGGTGGTTGGAGGCAGCCTGGAATAATCCTGATGAATCTGGGAGCTCATGGTTGTTCAGCAATGAAGAATTAAGGTAAAAAAAAACAATGTTGGCTGATCTTGGAGGCTGAGGATGGCTGAGGTGGTTCTAAAGGTGGTGACTAGAAAAGAGGTTGGAGAGTAGTTGGAAAGAAAGGGTGCCCCTAGGTCTGTTCCATCCAAACCCTATTGAAGCAAGAGACAGATCCCGGGACCACCAAGTTCATGGTCGCATTTGAAACTAAGGAGGAAAACATAAGATTATATGGAGGTGGGAAAAAGTAAGGCAGGATTGGATTACAGGACAATTAACAAGATTATGTGTTTTCTTAATGGTTGTTATTTCAAAGGTGTGTTAACTTTAATAGAAACAACTGTCAGAACTTGCTCAAAGCAGAGACAAGCCTTTAAAGAAGGTACATGCCTGGGGTGTGACTATCCACCATGACCTGCCCAGTTAGGAATTTATGATCAGATCACCCTGTGAGGTTACTTTTTTATAGAACCTCCCTTTTTTGTCCATGTGATCTATTCTAAAGGCAAACTGGAAAATATGGAAATATGTATACACAACGCTATTAATTGGAGCATTATTTGTTTATTAGAGACAATTCAAATTTCTGTCAAAAGGAGACCACCAACTATGGTTACACCTACACAATGGAATATTATACAGCTGTAAAAAAGTGGAGAGTAATACCGCTATCTACTCCTATGAGTTCCCTCTTTATATGTTGTTAATAAATTAAGTTTTAAGACATGATTGCTAAAACAAACAAAATGAAAAATTGCACTGAAGTATGTATGGAGTTGATGGTACATATTTCAAATGACTTTAAAACCTGAGAATTACCTGGGTATAGATCCTGAGTGGGATATATCATTAGAACTCAGGAAGTACTAACGAGAAAAAAAATTTCAAATGTTTTCAATAATTATAATGTAGCTATCATTATTCTGAGACTTGTGTATACATCATGTAGGGTGAAACAAGCAAGTAATTATATAGGTGTTCTTGGGAACCAGGATTTGGGGTATGAAAGGAGATGTAAGATAGACAAGATCAAGTAAAAGCCCTGTGATCCTGAACTAGAATACGCACTGGATATCTTAATATAAACTTATGATGTTTTATCTATATCTATCTATCAACCCATCAATCTATCTCTAAACTCCTAGTTTTGTCCCTTGAAGAGGCCTAGAAACCAAAAACAATTCACTAGGAATGAGCATTCCTAACACAGAGATTACAATCTCCCAGGAATTAGGGCTTTGTACAGAAATACCTGGAAGTCTGCATCAAGAAATGCTCAAGATAAACCTCAAATGTCTGGTCATACCTGAAGACAAAAACACTATTGACAGCTAGGATACCTGCGCCAAAAAGAGGCAGGAACCCACTTGCAGGGGCTTCCATTTGATGATCCGCGAAAACAGTGACTGCAGTAAATTGAAGCACATCAACTATATTGAAATCTATGAGCTTATGAGTATCAAAAAAGGAGTTCCCTGGGAAGTAATGTCAGTGTGGTGACAAATTGCAAGGCAGCTAAGGGATGGCCCAGGTGGGTCAGGGCAGCAGTGTGAGCCTATCAGCAATGGCTACTGGGCAGCAGGACAGGGCTCCAGGATTAACACTGGCTTGGCAAGACCTGGCATCAGGAGGCCTCTGGGAAAGTGGGCATGCCTTGCTGGGACCTGGCCAGTGCGCAGGAGGCCAGGATGGTCACTGTGGTCTTGGGGTGCTGCGAGGACTGATGGAGATGGAAAACCACAGGGGGCTCCCTCCATTACCTTCACCTCCATGTTATTTTGTTCCCAGTGCTGTGACAGGGGAAATTATACTTAAGAGTGTTAACATCAAGGCAATTGAAGTCAGTTACCCTGTGCATTTATATTATTGTAGAAAAATCTAAGCACAGAATTTTATTATTAAAATCAATTGACTTTATTAGAAACCAAAATAATTTTCTGCTCTTTTATTTCAATTAGAACATTTACCTAAAAACTAGGCCCCTCTACTACCATTTTGCTGGAATTCCTTTCTGAGAAGGGGTTTTACTCTCCAGTGAAACTCTCCACATTTCACTAGCAACTCCTCTTTGCCCCTGCTCTTCAAGAGCTGCATGACTGACTTGCCTCAGTTTAGCTATAAATCGTAGATACTGTTAGTCCTTTTGTAGGGGGTCTTTTTGAGCTGGGACTGGGCTAAACTCGCTGGGCTCACAAGGCCTGATCAACTTTCCCTGACCGAGGTGTTTTGGTTGAATTTATTTATTTTTTTAATGACTTCAGGCTTGTTTCCTGGGTTTTCAGATTTAAAGAAACTATGGGAAATAACAGACTTCCTTCTTTCTTGTGATTCAACTCTGTGGTGGTAATAAAAAAAAAATAAAGAACAGCTGTGCAGAGAGGTAACAGTAACTCCACAATTTCTGGCCAACATTGAGTGACAACAAAAGATGAAATGCAGGAGAGTTAAAATCTCCCTGGGAACAAACATTCTGGTCAGCTTCCCCCTAACCCTTGCGGTGCCCATGGTCCCCTGCATCTGGGGAGAGCAGCAGTTCACAGAGTCGGTACATGTCACCGTCCACAGCCAGAGACCTGCAGGCCCAGGAGCTGGGAGAAGCAATTGGTAGCATCTCCTCTTGGCTAACTGGTCTCATTTTTGATAAGTCTGAAACCCACCCTCTCTCCCTCCTCTTCCTTTCTCCAGGTATAACCCTCCTGACTCCTTAGTAAAAGTAAACTCTTCAGCAGCAAGCCTCACCTCAGACCAGAAGCAGGACAGACAGCAGTTTAAAGAAAGTGCACAGATTCCTTATCTTACATAGGGAGATGTAAAAAACATAAAAACAAACATTTTTATTGTTTGAAATAAGTACTCAAAGTTCCCTGCATTGAGCGGTGTGCCTTACTATAGAGGTGCCTGCGTCTTACGAACGAGGTTCTGGAGTGCCATTTTGGCCTGCGTGCTTCATTCTGTGAAGGCGTTTGGGAACAGAAGTCTGGCTTTCTTCCCCACTAAACTCACATGGTTGTACACGATTTTCTGAGATTGAGCAGGGCTGATCTCTGATGTCTGCAAATGGTCTGTATTTGTTTACGCAAGGGCTGAGGAGACTGCAGAAATGGTTGTACCCTGGGAAAGCTTTAGGAGAAAGATGATTTATGAGAATTATTTGATGAAGGAAAAGGACAGGTGGAGAGGCTGATGAGGGGCAGGGAGGAGATTGTGGAGGGCTTGTCACAGCGAGAATAGGTGACAAGTGACGGGGAGAGGGAAGTGGCATTTCCTGGCTACATCAGATATTGTCTATGCAGTTAGGCAAAGGGGTGCCATGGAAAGGGCAGTGGGTTACTGGCCTCGAAACTCATGACTTGGAGCTCTCATTTAAAGCAGCAGGAAATTAGTAACTTGGATTTGGGGAATGATTGAGTAGTAGTTGTTGGTAAGTTGCTGAGGGAGGAACAACATCATTGAAAAAGACACGAGGGAGAGCATTCTTGTCTCTGCCAGCACATCTGGATGGAAGGGGTCTAGAGAAGGTTGAGGCAGCTACAATGGGGGCCAGAGGGCCATGACTGGAGCCAGCCCAGTAGCAAGGGGAGGACTGAAAGTATTGTATGTGGGGAAAAGAATTATTGTTAGAGAGCAACTCCAGGGTTCGAGATGAGGCAAAGAAATACTTTGGTTCAAGGGAAACCCAAGATAACAAATCAGGAAAATGGCAGGAAAGCGATGCCCCTGATGACAGCGGCGGAGACGGGTGGAGAGGGATCGCCACAGCAAGGAGAATGATCTCTGGATGTGGGGGGCTACGCGTAACAACTGTTTCTGAGAAGGGGACGTTAGCAGAAAGTTATGGTGTATAAAGCATTTCGTTGATGTCTAAGGACCATGTTTAAGTTTCATGTAGGTTATACTGAAGGCTTCTCTGAAGCGTGTTTATTTTGGTGTTTACCTCACTGATGGCAGTTTGGCTCATAAACATGCCTGTTAGCAGTTGCTGGTTTCTTCCAGAGAGAATCAATTCCTCGGCCCTGAGAGGGCACACCTGGAGAACTGCAAGGAGTTTAATATGATGGCACACCAGGCAAAACATAGATGAAACTGGGAAAGCAGGGAGATTAAAAGTGAGTGAGTGTACACACCATTGAGGCTCAGATGTTACTCAGTGTGAACTGGAGAATAACTGGTGCTCTTTCAGCCAGGGAATCACATGGTCAAATGTACATGTTAGCAAATCAGGCAGCAGAAAGGATGACGGTTTAAAGTAGAGGAAACCACACGAGGAAGACCACAGACTAGAAGGGAATTATTTAACTAATGACCAGATCCCATTTGCTAGAAAATATTAATTTTTATGATGAGGCTGCCCAAATGGGAACAACTAAACAATATGGGCTAAATTCCCATGATTTTTAGACTTAACCGTGCTAGGATATTTATTGTACAGCTAGAATTCTGAGGGTCATAACACAGCTAGGGGTTAATTTGCTCCAGAAATTGCAAAGAAGAAAACAAATAAGCATTTGACCCTTAAATGGAGAAGGGATAAGGAGTATCCTGGCTAAGATGTGAATTATGGAAATTGCCTGTGTCCAGCAGGGTTTAGCAAGAGAGGCAGAACGGGTAGGATGTGTGTGAATATACAAAGAAGATTGGCTTACACAATTGTGGGGCTGTCTAAGCAAGCCCCAAGTCCATAGGACAGAGTCAGGAAGGAAACGGAACTAGGCAGCTGGAAATCCATTAACTTGAGCTTGATCTGAAGCTTGGAGTCTCTGAGCTTTAGGGAGGGCCTAATCACTTTTTAAAGAGCTTGCACTTGACTAAGTTAGATGCAACCAGGATGATGTCCCCCACCCTTTTTTTTCCAAGATGTTATTTATTTTAGGGGGGGGAAGGGAGAGAAAAAGAGAAGGAGAGAAATATCAGTGAGAGAGAAACACAGATCATTTGCCTCCCATATGTGCCCTGACCGGGAACTGAACCCACAACACAAGCAAATGCCCTGACAGGGGATCAAACCAAGACAGCACCCAAAAAACTGAACAACACTGGTCAGGTCAATGTCCTTTTTTGACTAACTCAAAATTAACTGACTTAAGACTTTATGTCTGTCTAATCCTTTCATAACTGCACCTAAATTAGTATTTACGTGAATAATTAGGAGATGGTCTGTGTCTACTATGAAATGTCCACTGCCTCCTTCCATCCTCCAACTCTTATGAGAGAATAACCCCATAGTCCAACCTATCCAGAAATGTACTAAAAAGGGAATGCTGGGAATGTAGTTCAGATGAACTGTGCTGACAGATCACAAAGCCATCACACTACAATTCTCAACCAAAGACAATTTTTCAGGTAGAGAACATTATTCTGAAAACTTTGAGAGATGGAAATGCAAATTATAGTCCCTCTGCTTTTAATAGTCATGAGGTTTAACTTTCTCCATGCATTATTACAGGCTTTTACTGCTATGAAATAAGAACGTCTTATTTCAGAAAATATTAACATTTTTATACATTCCTTTTGTATGTAATAAGATATACACCCAACTTAATAAAGTAGAAGAGTTATAATTCAAGTAAGGGATAGTCATATTATAGAACCAAACTTAAAACCGGGACATTAGATTTTCCAAGGAAAAGTCAAAAGACCTCTATTTTCTTCCATGGCGTGGCTTCTAATTAGCTTAGTCACTTGGACAAATCATTTCCCCTAAAACCCATATTTGAGTTTTCTCATGAATAATATAAGGTAGCTGGCTAGATGTACTACAGGAATCTAAAGATCTAGAAATCTATTAGCAACATTCATAAGAAAAAGTGTAAATTATTTCTTAAAAACTGTCTTTTTGAATTACTGACTAAACTACTTATACAGAACTCCACAGAAATGATTCAATATCTCCTAGTAAATTAGCATCATTTTCTATTACTTTTTAATGTCCATAACTTTCTAGAAATCTATATTTTACCACGGATCCATGACTTCCTACAAGTTCATCTTTTTAGGGCAGTTTCAGAATACTTCAGACTTCAATGGATCAGAACTTTGAACTGCAGAGGGTTCTCTATATCAGGATTGGGCTGGCAGTCATGATGCATCATATAACACCTGCAGAATAAGAGAAACACATCACAGCTATTCCTATGCTCTAAACTACTGTACATCACAGATCAGATTATAGCTGCTTAGTCAGATTTGAAGAATATTTAGTCTGCTGTAGTCAAGTTTGGGGCTGGCCCTATCCTAATTTGCTTCAGGATTTCAGCAGTAGAAATTAGTCAGTATTATTTCCCTACAGAGAAGGAAAGATGCCTGGAAGAAACTTCACAGCTGATATTTTGACTCCTATGAATCAATGACCCCCCCACTGCCGCCGCCCCAGGAGGCTCTCTACCCATCAGGGCGTGTGATCATCGCGAGGTTTCTGGGACAAGCTCCCAGCACAGTCCTTGGTTGAGAGCAATTTCGTTCTGTTCAAATTCAGCCTATATTTTTATAAAGGGAATGAAAGTAAAATACCAAGTCAGGCAACATACTACAGGCCTCAAAAGAGTAGATAATATAAAAGAAGTGATACAAAGCATGAGATTGCTGAAAGAAAAGGGAAGAGAGAAGAAAGGGAAAGGAGGAAGAGGAGGGGAAGGTGTCTAGCATAGCATTTGATCGAGTAGACACTCGGTTAGCTCTAGCCACGTGTCTACCCTCAAGTAGACTGGACTTTTTATAAGAGTTGGGAATGTGATAAGCAGCCCTTAACTTACATTTCTAAAGTAACTCATTTAGTCAGCAAATATGTATTGAGCCTGCAGCTCTATCAGGCATGTGGCAGATGCAGGAGCTGGGGAAATGGCAGGCAGGAAACCCAGGAAGACCTTGCCAGCCCGCCCCTACTGTGCTCTCCCTCAGGCCTGCACGTGGTCCAAGCAGAAACAGATACCTGAAATGTGAGATGTTTCAGGCTCCTCCGGTAAAAGAAAAAGATTAACTACAGGAAAGCACAAAAGTTCCGTATCTCTGATGATTTTATGCTTTTATTTTTATGGGAGGACTAGACATCTCTAGTCAAACACTAAATAGTACATTCTATAACTTTGAATGCTTAGAACCAGAATGAGAATGACAGAGAAATTCAATCTACAGAATAAGAATATTGCCCGATCACAATTGATCCTCAACAGTATTTTCAACACTCTGAATCAAATCAATGGTCTTTATAACACTATTTCGTATGTGATAGCCTTAAGGGTTTTCAGGGTATAAATATATAGATTTCTAAAAACCATTAAATAACTAAGAAAAAAGAAAAAGAAAAGAAAAACTTGTAACAAATTTTCAGCTTTTTAACTAATTTGGGAAGAAAATAAACAAAAGTGTTTAAAGAGCCAAATCGAACATTTGGCGTCCATGAAGAAATGAAAACACTCTGTGAATTGAGATCATAGATACAAGACAAACAATATTACTTTCCAAATGGAAAACCGGGACTGTGAGTTGTCACAGTGCAAGTTTTCTAAGTGCTCACTTGGTGTACTACCCGTCCATATGTTTAATAAAAGTATTTACATCAAGTGGGTCTATAAACACAGAGTGTATGAAGAACTGTGGTTTATGAGACGGTGTCTACACAATAACACACCCCTGAGTGGGAGATTTAAATTATAGTCAATTTTGATGTTTTGGAACATCTGGACTTCCGGTACTTCCTGTACTGGTAATTACTGAATGCTTACTGGGCTCTAGGCCCTGCTTTGGGAGCTGGAAAAACCAGAGATGAAATAAGCAAAGCTCTTTGCCTTGTGAAGCTTAAATTCTAGTGGGAAAAGTCAGAGACCTGAGTGCTGAGGAACAAAATAAAGCGGGAATGGGCCATACAGAGAGTATAGCACCTGGGGGAAGGACACTGTCATTTGTTAGAAGTGTGCTCAGGAAAGGGCTCAGGGAAGAAGAGCTGAATGAGGCAGCAAGCCACAGAGACATTGAGGGGAAAGGATTCCAGGTGGAAAACAGCAAGGACAAAGGCCCTGAGGTGGAAGTGTGCCTAGCATGCTAGATAAACACCAAGGAGGCCAGTCACTGCGTCTGGATCAGGGTGAGCACAGGGGAGGGGCGAGAGATAAGGGCCTATGATCTGAGTAGGTGTCTCCATCCCCGTCAGAATTTCTGCAGCAAAGATTGCCCCTTAGAGGAGTCCTGGGTAACTCAATGGCGCAGATCCTGTGCCATCACCCCAGTCTCTGATGGGGGCCACTGAGAAAGCCTGAGCTCTCTGGAGCTGAGGTGGAGCCCCACAAACGCAGCAGCCGGAGGCTAGCAGAGCCACCCAAGCCTCCCAGCTGGGCAGTGAGGTCTTTCTCGAAGTGGTAAGTAGCTCCCTCACTTTCAGACAAAGGCAGAACCTCACTTCAGTAAATCAAATGTCCAAACTAACAGAAATATCTCCAAACTCAGTTCACACTGAAAGCTTTAACCCTCCCTTGGCAAAGGCCTGCTTCTGGGTTGGAAGCTTGAAGGGGAAGAATGGAGAAGCTTGACTGGCTTTTCTCTCCATTGCTCACCTCCTTCTCCACCTAATGAGATTAGCCCAGGAGGGGAAGGGATTGGAGGAAACAGGTTCATCCAATGTGGACATGGGGCCTCTGGGCCTAGTGAGTATTCACAGCTGAGCGTCTCAGAGGCAGGGCCAAGAGTAGGGAAGGGAGAATGAGGCACTTGATCCAGAGATGCCAAAAAACTCAATAGTCAAGATAAATACTAGTTTAATGGGACATTGATATTGTATATATAAACTTTTTTAAAATATCTTTTTGACTTTTTATTTTACTTTTTAAAAGATTTTATGTATTTATTTTTAGACAGAGGGGAAGGGAGGGAAAAAGAGGCTGAAAAACATCCGTGTGTGGTTGCCTCTTGTGTGCTTCCTATGGGGTAGCTGGCCTGCAACCCAGGCATGTGCCCTGACCTGGAATTTAACCGGTGACCCTTTGGTTTGCAGGCTGGCACTCAATCCACTGAGTCACACCAGCCAGGGCTATATATAAATATTTTTATATTATAAATTTAATACAAATATATATTTATATAAACATGATATAAATATTTATATATGTAAACTATTAGAAATTGATGAGTCTGGTAAAAGGAATATTAGAATTGGCAGTACTATTCTTCCAACTTCTCAGTTGGTTTTAAATCATTTCAGAATAAAAGATTTAAAAGTTCTAAAGTGATTAAAAATGTCCTTTATAAATAATATGTCAAAATGTAAAATACATCAAACTATACTCCAAAGATGTCCCGTTTCCTGCTTCTCCCAGCAAAATTCTGCCTGAGCCCCGTGTCTCAGAAAGCCTGTGACATTGGCACGGTGAAGCAAGGGAAAGACACCTGCAGGGGGTGTTTGGGGAACAGAGCTCCAGTTGGCTTGGGACCCTCTTCTCAGATTGGTGGGTCACTGCACCAAGGAAACAGCTGGTGTAGAAAGAACGTTGTCCTGTCACTCAGCCCTAGATTGAGATTCTACCTCCAGTTCTCAGAAGCTGTTCATTCCCTGGGCTACTTAACCTGAAAGCTTTCTTTCATCTTCTAAAGAAAGCTTTCTTTCATCTTCTAAAGGGATTACACAGGGCAGTGTAATCCCTTATTCCCAGGACCATTGAATTCATCCTGGTGAGTGTCCTCTTGGCTTGTCTTGGTCTGTGACTGGGCCTCAGTTTCTTCAAGGAGGTCCTCTGTGATTTCAGGGCTGTCGACTATAGAAAGGACCATAACCAGGTAGAGGGAGCCATGTGGGTAGAGAAACAAGCCAACTCCCTTCAAGTAGAAAAGGAACCTAGAGACAGTGATATTCTCAGAAATGACTGCCTCAGCTATGGGATGCTAAAATTATCAGAAGTTCACAAGCAAAAAAAAAAAGCACATGATGAAGCAAGCTGGCTGGCTCACTACAGGGACCTCAACCCTCCTCCATCCCGCTGGGCACCTTCTTCTACCTCCATCCATCTCCACTCTTCCTCACTTTGTCTGCCTCAGATCTCACATTCATAGGTTGATTTGCCCTGGTCTAGGGATGATCCTCCCTGGAGGAACCCGGTTCAAACTATTGCTGCTCATCCCCTTCCCTTCCCTTCCTTTCCTCTTCATAACTGCCTGTCTCCCCAGTGCTTACACTGTGCTCCACTGAGGAGGGCACTCAGCAAAGGTGGTGGCTCAGTGTAGTCTCACCTGTCCCAGGGAGACACAGCCACCAGTCCAGATACAAGCCTCTGGTCGGTAACTTGTCCTAAATGGCCTGCTGCCTGCCAAGGGGCATTGCTCCCTTCTGAGTCCAGACTATTCTCAACAGGAACCATATTAAGTTTCTAAAAGGTAAGAAAACTAGCTTTTGCTGTCAAAATGGGAACTTAAATTCTTGGAATAAAAAATGTATACTATACAGAGGATTTTTAAGGCAGTGAAACTACTCTGTACACTATTCTGAGACTATAGTGCTGGATACGTGTCATTATACATTTGTCCAAACCCATAGACTATATGATGCCAAGAGTGAACCCTAATGTAAGCTATGGACTTTGGTTAATTATGACATGCCAATGTGGGTTCATCAATGATAACAAATGTACCTCTACAGGGGGAGGCTCTGCCTGTGTGGCGACAGGGGTATACGGGATATCTCTGTACCTTCCTTTCAATTTCATGGTGAGCCTAAAACTGCTTTAAAAATGTGTTCAAAAAAAGGAGGAACTTCCTGTCAAGATAATGGTGTAGTCAGACATGGCTCTCTTCTTCACACAACCACATAAAAATCACAACTAAATATAGAACAACCATCACTCAGAACCATCAGAAATTGAGTTGAATGGAAGTTGACGTGGATACCAGCCCGCAGCGTCCACGGTGGTATGGATGAGATACGAGAGAAATTCACATGGACTACTGAGTCCTGTGGAGGAAAAGGGACATCGCAGCTTCTCTCTCAAGAGGAGAGCTCATGGACCCTTGGCTTGACAAGCTTTTATTGGATTCAATTTGCATAGGAATACAGGATGTATACATAAAACTCATCAATCATTGTCAGACAGAAATGATTAAACAAAAGAAAACATTTAAACTCTGAGGGTTTATTCAGAGTCACCATCAGATAGTTAAAGGGCCATAAAACTTTGAGGAACAAACTCACTTCTAGCTTGAATCCTCATCATTTAAATTGAGGGTATTAGCAAAGTAGGCTCCTAGGATTTTATGCATTCTTTCCTAGACCTAATCGTCCTAGGGAACCCTCTTCCAGCACAGAGTGGCACCCATCTCCAGCATTGTTTCAAGCTTAAGTCAGGCAGGGGAAGTAAGGCAGCCAAGAGATTAGGAGACAGACAGAATGAGGACTCAGGCTATGTCAAAGCTGAGGGACGAGGGTCCATCACCCACTTTTTCTGTAGCCCCCCAAGTCCTTCCCTGGGAGCCCCGTGATCATGCCTGTCTTAGGTCATCCCTCCCTTCAGGAATCTTACCCGTCATTGGCTAACCAATCAAGCATTGGGGGCCAGGCAGGGTGAAGAAAAGGGGGCAGAGGCAGTGCTCCTGCCAGGGGGATAAGCTTTGTCTCCTTAGTGGCTTGTGGTCCCAAGGTCGCTCACTCAGCCTGAGCCATGGGGAGCGGTACAGCTCCTGAAACCAGGCAGGGTAGTTCCCAACAGAAGTCTGACAACTATCCAATTAAAGAAGCCACCTCTATCCAGACTGGTAGGAGGGGCAGAGACAAAGAATGGGCTGGTGACTCATGTCACCCATGTGTGGTAGATAAAAATTCAGGAGGGATATCTTGGGAGCAAGGAGTCCCAGCCTCACACCAGGCCCTCACCCCTCCTGAGACCAGGGTTCCAGTGTCAGGAAGATAAGTCCCCACAACTTCTCGCTGCAAAACCCAGCAGGGATTGAGTCAATGGAAGAAACTTCTGGATTCCCAAGCAGTTCCTCTTAAAGAACACACACATGGACTCGCCTACTCAGACTCACTTCCTCTAAGCTCCAACACTGAGGTAGCAGCTTCAAAGGCATCAGTAGCATACAGGGAGCAACTGTAATGGCTGGCATCAAGGCAAGCATAGGCCATTGTCCCTTTTCTAATTCCTCCCCCCAGGGTTTAGAGCTAGAAAAGCTAGTGCCATATCTGAGACTCCATCAACCTGGCTAACACTGTCTGACCCTTCTTGAAGATCCCCAGAGACTCTGTCCCAGCCAACTTATGGGCCCAACCAAGCTGCTTTTCCATAAGAATGGCTGGTCTTGGTTCATGCTTCACAACTTCCTAAATCCTCTCAAACAAGCAACAGCTGGCCTCGGTGAGTCCCAGGCCTGGCACTAGCAACAGCCAGCCTAGATTAATAGCTTGGCTTTGCCTGGGAATCTCTAAGCCCAGCACAACTAACAGCCATCTCATAGCTTTATATCTGAGGCAGGGTGACCCCAGGCAAAACACAGGAGGTGGCTGACCTTGGCCAGCACCACCTAGGAACACCTAGTGGACAGCTACAGAACATGTTGGAGCGCCACCACCCTCCCCGTACAGAGCTGATCCTCCATGGAGGATGGAGGTTTGTGGTCCATGGTCACAGCTAGTCCTTGCACCAAATTGGCCTGGGTAAATTGCTCCCATTGTTCTGCCAACAGCAACCAAGGCTCAACTACAAGAGGAAGGCATGCTCAGCCTGCACAAAGGGTGCACCTTGAGTACCCAGCTGGGGTGATAGGGGAGGCTGTGCCACTGGACCCTATAGGACACCTACTACATTAGGCCACACTATCAAGACAGGGAGTCATAGCAGCTCTCCCTACTACACAGAAACAAACACAGGGAGTCTGCCAAAATGAGGAGAAAAAGAAACATGGCCCAAATAAAAGAACAGACCAAAACTCCAGAAAAAGAGCTCAACAAAATGGAGATAAGCAATCTATCAGATGCAGAGTTCAAAATACCCGCTATTAGGGTGTTCAAGGAAATTAGTGAGGACCTCAGCAGCATAAAAAAATACCCAGTCAGAAATGAAGACTACACTAATTGAAATGAATAATAATTTTCAGGCAAACAACAGTACAACAGATGAAACTGAGAATCAAATCAGTGACTTAGAATATAAGGAAGCAAAAAACAGCCAACCAGAACAATAAGAAGAAAAAAGAGTCAGAAAAAATGAGGATAGTATATGCAGCCTCTGGGACAACTTCAAGAGGATCAATAATCACATCATAGGGGTACCAGAAAGAGAAGAGGAAGAGAAAGAAATTGAAAGCTTATTTAACAGGTGGAAGTTAAGAATAGTATGGAAAATGGAGAAGCCAAAGAACTTATATGTATGACCCATGGACATGAACTAAGGAGGAGGGGAGGGGATACTGGTGGGGGGAGTGCAGTGCAGAGGGAAATAAAGGGGAGAAAAAAATGGGACAACTGTAATAGCATCATCAATAATATATATTTAAAAAAGAGAAGATCAAAACTATGAACAATAAAATCCTGAGGACCTGGCCCACAACCCAGGCATGTGCCCTGACTGGGAATGGAACCAGTGACCCTTTGGTTCGCAGGCCAGCACTCCATCCACTGAGCTATACCAGCCAGGGCACACCCAGAAATTTTTAGGTACTCACCCATTTCTTCTTCTTTTATTTCTGTTTAAACGATAAAGTGTAATTAGGTCTTCTTATCACCCTTTTTCAAAGAAAACCTGTTCCCTTTGCATTTCCCCACATCTCCAAATCTGGCTTTATTTTTTCATCTTTTCCCTGGAAAATTGCTTTTTCCCTCTCTGCTCACTCCTTTCTTTAAATATGACAAAAATTCTTCTCCCCTTCAACACAAGGATAGCATTCCTATAACCACACTGCCCCCTCAAGCACCTGCCCTATTCCTCCTGTCACCACCAGACTTCCTGCGGCAACAGCTTGTGTTCACAGCCTAGCAGTCACTCCCGCCTTTCCAGCCACATCTCTGCCTCTGTGCAGTAGGGTTTTCTGCTAACAACTGGGCTAATGAGGATAGTATATGCAGCCTCATTTGTTCAGTGGATTCTTGCTCTCCTCCAACCACAAGTTTTATGCTAAATTCCCTTCCCATTTTATGCCATCCTTCTTGATAATTTCATCCTTTCCTTAAGGCTTCTAACATGATCTCTATTTACATCATTATACTTCCATCCCTGAATTCTCTTCATAGGACATAGACATGACTCACAAATAACCAAAATGTAATAATGTATGAAACTCCTGAGTTGAAAGTGGAGACAGATGGTCCCAGATGACAGATGGTGGGTGTGATTAAGGCCCTGAGGGTGACAGAGGTGTGGAGGGATCCTGACCACCCTCCCCACCCCCATCTTGGCTCCTTCCTGCATCATCTTCCCTGCCAAGGCTGTGCTTTCATTCTTTCCTCCTCAAGATCATCCTTTGCTCCATTCTGTCACTTTCTCCCACATTCAGGATTTAGAAACTGCCTCGGATGCCTCTTGTACATCCTGCCCAGGTGCTATTACAACAGTCAGTTCCACACAAACCAGACTAACTCCAGGGCAGCACTGAGAAACCTGGTGCCACCACATGGGACCATGGTGGGCAACTGCCAGCACTGTGTGAAGGCAAACTGGAGGTGTGGAAGAGGGGATGATCAGTGGGGTGACTGTTGACCTGGAGGATGGGAGTCAATGGGTAATGCTTTCTATTGTCTTTTCCTTCATGGGCAGCTGCAAGCTGCATTTTATAAGGTTTCTTGGAAGGTCCTGTGGCAGGGGTGTTAAACTCATTTTCACTGGGGGCCACATCCACCTCATGGTTGTCTTCAAAAGGCAGAATGTCATTTTAAGACTGTATAAATGTAATTACTCCTTAACAGTTAAGTGAAAGCTCAGTGCTGCCACCAGGTTGAAACAAGGTGCTGGGCTGGATAAAACAAAGTGGAGGGCCAGATTTGGCCTTGGGCCTTGTGTTTGCCACCTGCATCCTATGGGGTAGAGTGTCAGTTACCCACAGTGGTGGCCAACTAATAAAGCACCTGCTCTGGTTTTCTCTCCTTCCTGTTCCTCATTCCTACTCTCTGTAATTATATTCCCAAATCAATTTACATAAAGAACTTTGTTTCAGCCTCTGCTTTGGGGAAATCCAAGCAAAGCTGTGGCATAAGAGCTAATCATATCATGTAGCTTATAATTCTTATTATTATAAGTACATATTACAGTGAAAGTGCACAGGGAAGACACCAAAATTGTGCACAGGGAATTGGAGAAGGCTTCCTGGTGGAAGTGATGTCTATGTTGGGAGAAAAGGATGAGTAGCCAGAGAAAGTAGAATGGAAATATAAGGGAGAATAAACTTACATGGAAAAGTATGTGTGAAAGCTTGGAATTGGTAAAGGATACAGCACATGTTTATTATTGGTATCACGATAGTCCTGGTAACTCAAGTTCAAAGTCTCACTGTGCCATTCAATTCCTTCTTTCCCCAGGACTCTGAATCCTGTCAATCAGAAGTTTCCACTGTTGCTGCCTTCCCCCCTTTTCTTGCACTATCTTTCCATCCCAGGGCAACACCATTGGTGCAAGCCCTCCATCTCTCCCCTTTGACCATCTCATGTGCCCGATCCAATTCATCCTACACCTTGTGGTCAGAACAATAGTCCTAAAACTCTGAACAGCCAGGCCTCTTCCCTGCTTGATCATCTTCAGGGTCTCTCCAAATTAGCACAGCAGTTCCTTCCAGTTTTAACCTCTCTTCCTCCTTACTCATCTATGTACTGGCTCAGATATCTATTTCCCCATAATGCCCTGTGCCTTCCACCTTTTGTAACTTTGCTTAAGTTTTACAATTTCCCACTTTACAAGCAATTATTTTTTGAATTGATAATCTCTCTACATTTAGGGGAAATCTGCCTTCTACTCTCAACATTTAGATATACAGTTCTTTTCTCCAGAGTCACACCCTCCCACCAGCTCCCTGTATATCAATCATTCCAGCTATAGTTTTTACATACCCAAACATTGATTATGTAGTATGCATAACATACATAATTTTAAATTATCTTCTATAATACTCTTTTGTGTGTGTTCACATACATACATACACACAATGTTTTCATACACCTTAGATTTTTTTCTCAATAATATACTTAGGACATTGTGTTTTCTTTTTAACCATCTAAACTGTTCTATTAATGTACCATAATTTGTTAAACAGTCTCCTAAAGTCAGTTACTTGACTCTTTCTAATCTTTTGTTATAAAAATCATACTGCAGTGACTTCATTGCATTTCATCACTGCACATGAACTGGTGTTTGATGTTTGATCAATAATTCAGTGACAAGGAAGAATCCCATTTGAGATTCTGTTGAAGTGTTATGTTTGCTGAGATATCATAAGCTTATAAGTTTTCACTATATAGCACTCTCTTTAGCGTTTCCACCCTCTTTCCATTATGCCTGGCTCATAGAACTAGTTATTTAAATCCTAAAATAGTTTTGACAGAAACAAACAAGTTAAATGCCCCTGGCATCTTTTTCTTTATTCAATTTTTTTTATGAGGACATGCTATGAAATTCAGCAAAAAATCAACAAAGAAAGAAAAAAGAGAAAACACAAAGTTCCATGACTCTGAGGTATTTCTGTTGAGTGACTCTTCTGGGACAAGCAACAACATGTAACTTTCTGAGTCTTGCTCTTCATATTTAAGACAACAGAAGCACATGAAAACAATTACACAGGAAAAAAAAAACAGAAAAAGTTGAAAGAATTTTTAGGATAACATTATGCAGCAAAAACACAAGTTTAGAAACATCTTTGAAATTCAAACTAGATTTCCCGAGTTATTTTGGAATGGCTGAAGGCAGATGGCAAGAACTATGCATGGGACACACCAACAAATCCTCCAATTCTGTTGATGTTTTGAAAGGTATGGGTGTGTGTTTTAAGAATACAGTGTTCAAGAAAAAAAAATATCAAGCCAACTGTTTATAATCAAATCTCTCCAAGTTCCAAGAATTTTTTGAAAAACTATGTTATCTCAGAATCTCAAAGTCCCCAACAACAAGCTAATTAGCTGAAGGCTGACCTCAGAGTTCAGGTGTTTCAAATGCCCATAGCAAAGTGACAAAAATGGATATCTGAACACCCTTTCTACACTCCACTGGATATTATTACCCCTAGGTCAGCTCTTCAAAAATGCAATCTTAGCAGAGAAAGTCTCACACTTGGGGGTCATGTGTGACTCTCCTTTCTCCAGACTCAACCATGTATAGTATAAAGGTCAGACAGGCTGCTGGTTTTCACGTGGAAGAAACTTTCACCATGAAGCAGCACTTGCTTTATTACCCCTCAGATACATGCTCCAGTGGGCTTACTCTACACTGCTTCCCTGGTCCTTCAATGTGACACCATAGTGGCAGATCGGGAAAGCCCCCAAGGCATGTAGTTACTCAACATGGGGTGAGGTGAAAACTTGTTTGCAGGTGAGCATGTAACACTGTGGCTCACCTCCCGGCACTCCTGGACCGGGACCTGAGTGGAGACAAGTAGATTCCCGCCGTCTTAGTGCTCCTTTATTTATCATTTCCATCCTACCCTAACTTTGATTTGCTGTGACCTCTAACTTGAGCTCTCTCCAGTCTGACATACTGGACCAAATACCAGATTTATAATCAAACAGATTAAGTCCTAAATGGACTCTGCCACGAAAACAGTGTGTGACCCTGGGCCCATTATGTCATTGCCTAGAAAAGTTAGGTTCTAGCTCTTCTCTCCCTACCCCAAACAAAAAAATCTGTCCATATTACTGTAAAAAAAACCCAAACCCTTGCATGTTCATAAAGACAGTCCAAGTTAATATATAAGACACTCATACAGAGGTTGCCAATTGGAAGAGCATAGGAACTGGGCAATTTGGGGACAAAAATGGAAAGAACAGCTTTTGTTGCATATAGTTTTGTATATTTTAAATTATTTAGGTATTTTAATTGCATATAATTTTAAACTTCTACTTTTTGAATCATATAAATACATTACCCAGTTGACAAAGTTGTAGTAAGAAAATAAACAAGAAATATCTGTAGAAAAACATTACTTCATGCAAATAAAATCTGTCTTTTCCACAGATAAAATATTATAGTAGGTTTATTTTGTTTAATGTAGATTAGGTATGAAAATATTTTTTATAGAAATGGCCATAAATATTAAATATTATTAACTGTATTGTATCTGCATTATAGCATAAGACAATAATTTTTTAAATTATCATTTCAATTCCTCTTTTTTATTCTATCCAATGTGTCATAAAAATCTTTTGAGTGAAATGTTAACATTTGTAAAGCTCTTTAAAGTTTACAAAGTCCTTCATGTGCTCTATGTGTTATGATTCCACCCACAGAAGCAGCCAGGGCCAGCACAATTGTTCACTTCTCAGCTGAGGAAATGCATTCTGACTTGTTCAAGGTCACAGAGCAAGCAACTGGCAGAATTGGGATTTGAATCCAGTTCTCTTGACTCTGAATGATGCTATAATGTTTCCTCTAATTTCAGGTCCAAATTCATACATGAAATGTTTATATTTGGCTTCAGATACTAAAAAAGAAAAGTAAAATTTAAATGAGTCTCCTATTGACAACACCATCATAATTCAAACATGCTGTATTTTACACTTCAGAGGTTCCATCTCTCTATTTTTGGATCTCCAGTGCTTTGCCAGGAACACTTGACACCATCTCAGAATCCAAAAAGACATATTTTAAGAGTTTCCCTACTTTGAAAGGAGTTATGACAGAGAGCTGGAAATAGCTGGTCTGGATAGAAAATGTAAATCAAACTTCTCTTACTCTGAAGAGTGTGACGAACTAGGATTGATACTGTAAATGGCTAGACAGGCTGTATAGCACCCTACAAAAAGATGATACAAACTTCCAGTCAAGATGGCACTGTAGGTAAACACGGCTTGCCTCCTCACACCACCACATCAAAATTACAACTAAAATATATAAAACAATCATCACTCAGAACCATCAGAAATCTAGTTGAATGGAAGTCTGATAACTACAGAATTAAAGAAACCACATCCATTCCGACTGGTAGGAGAGATGGAGATGCAGAAGAAGCTGGTCCCACATCAGTGTGTGGTGGATAAAATTTTGGGAGAGATATCAAGGGAACAAGGAGTCCCAGCCCCACACCAGGCCCTCCAGCCTAGGGATCCAGTGCCAGGAAGATAAATCTCCACAAATTCTGGTTGCAAAAACCAGTAGGGACTGAGTCAGTAGAAGAAATTTCTGGAGTCCCAAACAGTTCCTCTTAAAGAACCCACACATTGACTTGCTTAGACTCACTTTCTCTGAGCTGTACCAAGGTGGCAGCTTGAAAGGCACCACTGGCATACAGTGAGGAACTGAAGTGTCTAGCATCAAGGCGAGAGCTCGAGAACAGCTTTCCCTGAGACACAAAGGCAGTCAGAGGCCATTGTCCCTTTTCTGAACTCTCCCTCCACAGGGCCACAGAGCCAGCAGGTTGATGCCATATTTGAGACTCCATCAACCTAGCTAATACTATTTGTTCTGCCCTGGAGATCCCTTGAGACTTGTCCCGACCAAACTGTTAAAAGTGGCTTTTCAATATGAATGGCTGGTCTTGGCTCATGTTTCACAAATCCTAAATCCTATCAAACAAGCAACAATCACCTTCAGTAAGCCCCAAGGCCTAAAGGTAACAGCAGTCAGCCTAGATTCACAGCTTGATTTTGCCTGGGAATCTCCAAGCCCAGCACAGCTAGGACAATAATAGCAGTCATCTCAGACTGCTTTATAGCTCAGGCAGGGTGGCTCCAGGAAGAACATAAGAGGGAGCTGACCTTGTCCTGCATCACCTGGGAAACCCCAGAGTCTGTGTAGCCAACGGACAGCTACAGACCATGTCAGAGCATCACCACTCTACCTCTGCACACCTGATTCTCTGCAGAGGTTGGATGTTGGTGGTCAGTGGTCACAGCCAGTCCTTGCAGCTGACTGGCCTAGGTAAATCACTCTCATTGACCTGTAAACAGCAACCAAGTCTCAACTACAAGAGTAGGGTATACTCAGCCCACACTAAGGGCACACCTCAAGTATCCAGCTGGTGTGATAGGGGAGGCTGTGCCACTGGACCCTATAAGACACCTACTACATTAGGCCACACTACCAAGACAGGGAGTCATAGAGCTCTACCTAATACATAGAAAAAAACTCAGGAAGGCTGCCAAAATGAAGGGACAAAGAAACATGGCCCAAATGAAAGAATAGATCAAAACTTCAGGAAAATAGCTAAACAAAATGGAGATAAGCAATCTATCGGTTACAGAGTTTAAAACACTGTTTATAAGGATGCTCAAAGAGTCTACGGCCATACTACCCTAAACACATCTGATCTCATCTGATCGTGGAAGCTAAGCAGGGTTGGGCCTCATGAGTACTTGGATGGGAGGATGCTCAAGGAACTTAGTGAGGACCTCAACAGCATAAAAAGACCCAGTCAGAAATGAAGGATTCACTAATTGAAATCAATAATAGTTTACAGGAAACAATAGTAGAGTGGATGAGGCCGAGAATCAAATTGATGATTTGGAACATAAGGAAGCAAAAAACAACCAGTTGGAACAAGAAGAAGAAAAAGAATCCCCCAAAATGAGGGCAGTGTAAGCAGCCTCTGGGACAACTTCAAGCATTCCAACATTTGCATCATAGGGTGCCAGAAGAAGAGAAAGAGCAAGAAATCAGAAATCTATTTGAAGAAATGATGAAAGAAAACTTCCCTAATTTGGTGAAGGAAATATACATGCAAGGCCAAGAACCATCCTAAACAAGATGGATGCAAAGAGGCTCACTCAAAGATGCATCATCATTAAAATGCCAAAGGTTAAAGATAAAGAGAGAATTTTAAAAGCAGCAAGAGAAAAGCAGTTAGTTACTTATGAGGGAATTCCCATAAGGCTATCAGCTGATTTCTCAAAAGCAGGCAAGAAATATTCAAAGTCCTGAAAAGCAGAGACCTACAGCCAAGATTACTCTACCCAGCAAAGTTATCATTTAGAATAGAAGGGCAGATAAAGAGCTTCCCAGACAAGAGAAAACTGAAGGAGTTCATTGTCACCAAACCATTATTAGATGAAATGTTAAAGGGATTTATTTAAGAAAAAGAATATCAAAACTATGAACAATAAAATGGCAATAAATACATATCTATCAACAATTTAATCTAAAGAACAAACTAAGCAAATAAGAACAGAAACAGAATTATGAATACAGAGAGCATTTTGATGTTGCCAGATGGGAGGGGAGTGTCAGGGAATGGGTGAAGAGGTGAGGAGATTAATAAGTACAAATAGGTAGTTACAGAACAGCCATGGGGATGTAAAGTACATTATACGAAATGGAGTAGTCAAAGAAATTACATACATGACCCATGGACATGAACAATGGTGTGGGGATGGCCTGAGGGAGTGGGGGTGCTGTGTGGAGGAGGGAAAGGGGGAAATTGGGACAACTGTGTTAGCGTAATCAATAAAATATAATTCAAAGAAAAAACAAAGATGATACCTACATATTTAGTTTAATTTAAGGGAAAATGGTAAATTAGATTTTTTTGTGGATACATATCATAAAAAATGTGAAGAAAAGAGAATTTCACTGATGTATTTTTCTCCCATTCCCACAAGCAATTCTATTTTTATCAGTGACTAGAGAAAGTTAGTTTTGTCTAGTTTTGTCTTGTCATCATCTTTTGGTTGAATACAACTGAGATTTTTAACGAAAAAAATTCCATTTAGTACAATCTAAATGCAGGAGTTAAACACACACGCACACACTATTATTCCATACTGTGTTTAAAGATCTGAAGTCAGAAGGCCTGGCTCAAGCCCTGAGCCAGTACTTCCTACCTGTGAGATTTTGGGCCAGTAACTCAACCTTCCTGAAGACTCATTTCCTGTTTAAGTGTTATGTGAGAATCAAACAAGATAATGAGTTTAAAGTAAAAGGTACTTCTTGAAATATAGCATTCATGTGTTCATGCATCTATTCAGCAACTACTTACCAGCACTTTCTAGAGACAGGCCCTGACCCTGGCACTGGAGATACAGCAGCAAACAAAAGAGGCACCCCGGCTCTGGAGACATTAGATTTTCTGAAGATAGACAGACAATAACAAGCAAGGCAAAATTTTAGAAAGTCCATGGGTGCTATTGAGAAAAATATGGGGATAGAGGAAAAAATGCTAAAGGTGCAATTTTCAGTAGATTGCTAAAGGAAGGCTGTGCTAAAAGAAAAATAGGTTCAATAAGTATTAGTCATAATTAATTATTATTGTTGAAACAAATTTTATATCATATTTGTAAGATGTTGTGAGTAGACTAATTGATCTAACACTATTAATGGCAAACAGAAGATAACCATACACATACATTTACAATGGCCATGCTCATCCTGCTTCCCTGTAAATAATTTAATATCTTAGAATTATTCTGAAACCCCTATTATTGAATATTGGTCTACACAAAATTTTATATCATATGTGGTGTTAAGGCTATAATAATGTTATGATCAAAACAAGCCTGAATGTGTCGAAATAAATGTATAAAATAGATCTGCCAGCTGTGTGGCCCCGTCTACCTTAGCCTCTCCAAATCTCCGTTTCCTCAACAGAAAACAATTATACTTCCTGGTCAAAACTTGTTTTATAAATTAGAAATAATGTAGAAAAAGTGCTTGGCCCTTGGCATTGCAGTGCAGCAATGGCTGACGTGAACAGTTTGGAAGGACTGTGGTGCACTCCTTTCATGTTCCAATAAATGTACCAATAACATTTTTTGAAAAGTGCTGGCATACTGTAAGAACTAAAATGAGAGTTACTATCTCTTCATTTGACTTTGTTCTCAACAGCTTTCTCTTTGAGCCCTATCCTTCCTTTCTCTTCTTGGTGTTCCTGTACTTCTCTTTCTCAGTGTAAGATGAGCTTTCTCTCTCTCAGTTTCTTTGGGTTCCTGAAGCAGCAGGCTCTTCCTTTCTGTGTCTAAAGATGCCTTCTAAGGCTTGGACGTGCGTTAATTGACCACTGGTTCACAGCTAGGTGTTGGCAGTGCCAGGGCAGGAATGTAGGGTCCTTGGCTAGGGGTGTGGGGCCTTCCTTAACGACACCACATGGCCTCTGAGAGCTCGCGTTTGATTTTCACTTAATTGGAATTCTTGTAGGTCATTGACAATAGCATTAGCAGTTACCAGCCCTTTTAATTGTCAGAAAAATCTGTGTCTGTTTTTGTACAGATGTCTTGCTCCCAGGGCAGCTGGGTGTGAACTCCTCACCGTGATGTGGACACTGCCCAAATAGTACTCAGCTCGGAAACCATATAAATTACCAACAGATTACTGCTTCTGTCTTCCAGCACTTTCCATGCCTGCCAGCCTGGGGCTGTTTGGCTTTTATTGTTTCTTTTCTACTGGAATAAGTTGTGATTTAGAATAAGTCTTTGTGGACTGTGAATGAAAATATAGGCTCACACCCAATGAATGAGCTCTGACAAACCAGAGGGTGCATACATGCTATATTTGCAAGAACAAACAATAACCTCAAAAATTAGGGGTTGTTTTCCCCCCTTCCTTTACTTTAATAATTTAGGACAAATTTAATAAAGCTCTGTCTTACCCTACTCATAATGCTGTATGGAGTGAAGAATGCTAAAGAAATAAGTGAGAGTTCATCTACACAGTGATTTACACCAAGATTACTAACAAATTTAAAGGATTATTAGATGTCAAATACTGTTGCTTTTCATTATATTTCACATGGAGTATTTGTGGGGCTTAAACTTCACCATAAATAGTATGTGTTTGGGAGTGAATGACCCTATAAAGATGATTGGTTTTAGGACCCAACCAAACGAGTTGTTATTTAATTGTTAACATGAAAACCTTGAAGAAATGATTTTCCCTGTTAATTGGTCCTAATAGTGTTAGAATCCAGCTGTTTTTCTGTACATAGTAGTATGTTCATGTGAAATTATTATACTTCATGTTCAATCAAAAGGACACATTCAAAGTGTATTAATATCGTATTAACTAGCTTCACTATGAAGTGGCTTTTCCTCTGTTTGTGACTCCACCTGAGCAGTATACAACAGTGCAATGAGCAGGCCAGGAAGTCCACAAACTCAAAGCACAGCCCTTCCTGCTATAAATTAAACCTATTTCCTTATGGGTATAAAAAATGTTTTATATCACACCTCTCACAATCCTTTGATAGAATTCAAGACTCTTTGGTCTCCCTACTCTTTCTGTGTCTAGAAAAAGACATTGTTTAAAACCACCATGTAAATGGCTTGGCTATCATCTATACCTACTTTAAAAACTGGGCAGAATATTCCTCTAAAACCTGCGTGCTTGCTATGTACCAGGTATTGCTTATAATAATACTGTACTTTACATATATTATTACCTCCTTTAACCTTGACAACCCAAGGGTAGTTCCATTATTCTCATTTTTCAGGTGAGGAAATTGAGTCACAAAGAGGTTAAGTAGATTGCCCAAAGGCATTTCACTAGAATCCAGCAGAGCAGAATTTGTGCTCATAACCACTGCTCTGTACTCCTTATTCCTACATTTACCTTATTTGTTTGGTACCCGAATTTCTAAACATTGGTAATGCACATATACTTAATTGCGTTTAGAGCATTCCTCTAGTAAGTAGCATTATCACAAGTTTAAAAGCAGGCTTGCTGCTGACACACACTCAAGTAATCAGAGACAAGAAATAAAGATCTGAACATGCCTAGCCCAGCACCATCTCCCACCAGGGGTGTCCATGGGCCATACATGGCCCAGGATAGCTATGAATGTGGCCCAACATAAAATCATAAATTTACTCAAAACCTTTGTTTTGCTCATCGGTTTTCATTAGTGTTTTTGTGTTTAACATGTGGCCCAGGACAACTCTTCTTCCAGTGTGGCCCAGAGACGCCAAAAGTTTGGACACCCCAGTGGCTCAACCACTCCCATCCTGTCTTTTTGTTTATTTTGCAAATGGTGTTTTTGATAGTCATCTCCTTTTTTTGGAGTTGAATACATTGAATTTTACTTTAACTACTAGATATTGTCTATGCAGTATTCAAAAATGAACTAAATAAAAGTGAACCAAAAAATAGAGGTTTATAGAGAAGTACAGAAATTTTTAGACTAGATAATTAACAGTACAAAAAAGAATCAATAAAATGACAAATATAAAAATAATGTATTATTTGAATTTCCCATAAGAACTCCTTAGGAACAGTTTTCTACATGCCATACTCACCTCAACCACTACGTGGTATAAATGTGTATTTTCAGGTAATTGAGGCAAAGCTAATAATTTCAAAATGATAGAAACCAAAGCAAAATGAAATCACAGTTTGAAGGCTAAAGCCATATTTACTATAAGTCTAAATTTTACTGCTTAATCTACCAAAGAGTGTCCTTGGCCTTTAAACTGAGATACAGTGCTAATCAGCATCATTGGTGAGCTTTCTTCATCTCACTTCTACCCCATCTCGGTGGGTTTCCAGTCCAGTGCCATAGATATTCTTGCAAAGGCCACTAAAGATAGCAGCTTTTTATCACAGCTAATCTTTTCCCAAGGCAAATACTATTCAGGGTGAAAAGAAACCTCCTGGCTAATTTATGTTGCTTAGAAAACCAAAACAGATAAAGGAATATCCTTTAAAATCACCACCATGCTGAAATATAATCAGGAACTGGGTGAATTCAACAATAGAAGGAAGTCAAATAGGCTGACCTTTCCCAAGTTGTTTTAAAACTGACATGTGAGTGGAAGTTACTGGTATGGTTTTGTTGCGGCTTTTGTTTCCCGAAGGAATTTGGAATTTGAGCAGGGAAGTAGCCTGTTCTTTAAACTAGGAACACAACTACAAAGAATTATATCCATCCTATCCTGGAGGGGAGAATGGAAAGTGATTCTAGCTGGGATTCACCTCACACAAAAAAATACAAATAAAATCACAATCAGGACCATAAACAAAAGTATTATTTATCTCTTACTATCGACCTGCACTATTCTAAACATTGGTGGACATGAGGAGAACAAGAATGCAAAAGGAGTATTAGAATGCACTGAGTTCATAAACGGTCTCTTCTGTCAAAAAGTTTAACATCTAACTCAACATTGCTGTATTTTAAGCATGTTTGAAAGTACTTAATTTTTTGCATTGTTGGTCATTTTTAAAGTTATTTCTATAGCTCCTTCATAAACTTTGACTCTTGGCTTTTTTTTTAACATGGTACCAAAATACCGTGTATGTGTTGTCTTTCCTATAAATACATTAACAACTTACCAAAGAGCAGGGGCCATTGTAAAACCACGTGTTTTAGTTGAGTGTATAAAATATCGTCACTAGAACTGTGCCCCAGTGGACTTAATCAGTTTACACTTACCAGTCAAAAAGTACTACCCCCAAGTAAAACAGTAGCGATACTCTTCGAACCACCAACACTAGAAGCAGAACCCCATGGTCAGTCATTTCTTAAATTGTTCTTTCATCCAGACTTGTCCCATGTTTGAAATCTTCAGCTTCAAACCAATAATTAAATTATCTTCAGCTTATCTGACTTCACCACCCTTACTCCCACTGCCACCTTCTGATTCCTCATGGGTGCTGCTAAATTCTCATAGCCTCCCTTTTCTTCTGGATTCCTGCCAGGATTGCATGATCCATAGCTGTAAAGTCTCTCATACCAGCCTCCATCCACATTCCCTTGTTTTTCTTCCACACTTGTCCTGTGTATCCTCAATCCTAGATCAGCTCATTATCTGTTCTCTTGGTATCTGGGTTGGCAGAGAAAACCGTCATCACTGTGTTGATGGCAGCTTTGGAAATTCATATATTTTTTTGACCTAGCTAATCTACTTGTTTTTGCTTCTCTTACACATTTCCACCCATTGCCAAACATTTTGACTCATTCAGCCTTCTTTTTATGTTTAAAAACTCCTATTCAAGGAATGACCTATCCTCTTCTTTTACCTAAAACAAAAATGAAAGCTACCAGTATTGACTTCTCTCAAGTTCTTCTTACTGCAACTTACCAAGTCAGCAAGCCACCCTTCCATTCTTCAAGCCCTAGCCCTTCTTTCTATGGTTGCCCTGGGTCATTCTCTCTTGATGCTGATACTCAGTGTTCTGTTTTCTGAGCTCCAATCACATTATAATAAATACGGTCAGTATCAAAATTATAGATTTTTAGGAATATAATTCAAATTCTGTTTTACTAAATATACTTAATTTTTAGTGCAGGAAATATAGACTGTAATACTTACCATGTTGTAATTTTTATGGTTTGCCTTTTTCAAAAAGATAATAGATTCATATTGCACAAAATTCAAAAGATACAAAGAGAAGTCAATGAATATTCTTCCGCTCTTGGGCTTAGCCGCTCAGTTTCTTGTGTATTCTCTGGAGATATTCGTGGACACAATAAGCAGTAAGCATGTTCTCCTCCACCCACACTTTTATATACAGATACTATCATATTACGCACACTGTTATACACCCATCACATAACAATGAATACCAGAAATTATTCCAAATCAGCATATAAAATATTACCTCTTTCTGTTTTATAGTTTGGTAGATTAAAGGTGATCACTAATTCATTGTCCCAAGAGTTGGAGTCTCTTTCCCTCCCCTTATATGAGGGCTGGCCTAGTAACTTATTTTGTCAACAGAATGAAGTAGAAATGATGCTGTGTAACATCCGAAACTGGCCCTTAAGGGATCTGCAAGTTTTATGCCCTGGAAACACTTCCTCTTGGAAACTAGCCATCCAGCTGGAAGAAACCCAAGCCATGAGGAGAGGCCACATGGAGGTGAACTAATGCTAACACACTCTGGTCAACAATCCCAGTGGATTTTCTGTCCAACAGCCAGCACCCGCTGCCAGCCAGGGGACTGAACCATCGCAGACAATACAGCCCAGTTGAGTCTCCAGATCTCTGTGAGCCCAGACCAGACATCATCACACAGAACAGACATGCCCAGCCAAGCCTAGTCACACACAGAATTTTGAGGGAAAAAATCAATAACTGTTATTGTTTGAATCCGTTATATTTTTGGGTGGTTTGGGAGTAGTGATAAATAACTAAAAGACACATAGTGCCCCATCATATCGCTACAGCCTCATTTATTTAACCCAGCCTCTACTGATGGACGTCCAGGTTGTTTCCACTCTTGCTGCTCTTTTGCTATTACAAACAAACAGCGAATGCTGCAGTTAATAGTAATGCATAGACGTCATTTTTCCCATGGGAGTTTATCTGTGGGATGAGCCCCCAAAAGTAGAATTGCTGGATACAAGAGAATACGTACATATAGGACTGTTATCTCAGAGATTTCACCAAGTTAGACTTCTACCAATAATACATGACTAGCACTGTGTGTGATCACATTTTTTATTTTTGCTAATCTAATATGTAGAAAATAATCTAATTTTAATTGGTAGTTCTATTCTTGTAAATGAAGAGCATATTTTAATATATTAGAGAGCTATTTACATTTTCTCTTAAGTCAGCAGTCCATGTCCATTGCTCAGACTTCATTGCGATGCTGGTTTTTAAAAATTAATTTATAAAAACTCTTCAGGGAATTTAATTCTTTATTTATAAGTTATAAATATTTGTCCCAGCTTGTTATTTTTCTTTTGACTTTGCTTAGAGTAACTCTTGCCATGTATAACGTTTTGTTTTTGTATGGTCCAATTATTCAGAGTGGTGTCTTCCCATTCTGATAGTTAAAAATTCTGCCCTGGACCCTTCTAGCACTTCTCTTTCATGTTTTGATTTTGTTTTCAGCATTTAAATCTTTGCTAAGATATAGACCCACCTCCCCACCCCATAGGGCCTTTGTTGTATTTCATAAGGTATTTACAAGTCTTGCTCCTAGCTCTCCTACCCCTCAAGGGCAGGAAACCTGTCTCTTTTAAGGGCTATACAGAAAACCTAGCAGAGTGCTCACATATAAAAGACTCTCAATAAGCACTGATAATCTTTTTAAAAAAACTTTAGTCCTGTACTGAGTTCCATAGATAAAATGCTTTCTGATGTCACCTGGGAGGAACTTGTTGAGAAAAAACAAGGAGGCTACATTTTGTTTATTTTTTTATCTTTATTGTTTATTTATTTATTTATTTTTTGGAAGCCACATTTTGAACAAGTATGTTGTAAACACTAGGACTTCAGGCCCAGAGATATAGGAATAATTTTAAGTCTCTTTTCCCAGCTGTATTTACCATCTACAGGGTGTCACTGTTCTTTCTTCTGATGGTAATTAATTAACTTAATACCTCAGAAAAGTCTTATTCCTCACTCTGAACACACAGACCTCTAGGAGAGGTCTGGAATGTGGGTGGATGGGCTGGCACTTAAACCTAATCTAATGTCTATCACAGTAATTAATTTTAATTGCTTTTCACACTGGCTACGCGTGATATCCCAACTTCTTGGTAGTAGTATAACTTTGTAAAGAAACTGATAAGAAAACAGAAAAACCAACCCCGATATCACCTCATCAAAAGCAGATGTGAAAAACGTTTGAAACATTCTATAACCAAATTTACGAAACTCAAAACAAAAGAAACATGTTGCTTTCGTTGATGTTTTTAGTGTAGCCCCTGTCCTCCCAAGGAATGTCACTGCCCCAGATTCATCCTCAGCAGATAATTCCTGCTCCTAGAAACCACCTTCAGGTTTACCTAATGATTTGCCACCTGATTATCCCTCTAACTCTAATATTCCAAGTGACCAATATTTTTAATGGTTCTCTGTAAGTTCTCTGATATGGAAACACATGTATAAAACAAGTGTGCACTCAAAAAGAATCTTTTCCCCCCTTCTTTTCATTCCTGTGTGCTTTAGTCAGATGGGAAACGTTTTAGGAATGAAGGTACAGCAGGGAGAACGAGAAACCGCCAACACCGTCTGAGATGAGTCATGGCTGAGGGGACGCACAGAACAGCGTGAAGCGGTAATCTTTCTTTCCAAGTATAGCCACTTCCCCTGAAAAAACTAAGTAATCCAAATAACAATTAATACTTTTAGTTGTTCTTAAATAAAGAAGGAATTTCTCTTTCATGCTTAAAAATGTATTTATACACTGGTTTTCCCTTGATGTTTCTCAAAGACTATAAAAAAACCATTCACCAGAGAGGTTTGCTTAGTATGTCACTAACTTAATTTTTGTGCTGCTTTTTATGCTAGAGGTACACATTCCACATAGTAATTGAACATATAAGAAAGATATGATTTTACCAGGACTTGATGATATTTCTTAACTTTGTGATCTCCACAGCAGATTATAGTTATTAAGAAAGTATGAAGCTATTTGAAATGATCTCTAGTAAAGTTTGTTACAACAGATCCATTTGTACAGCTGCAGTCTTTCCTTCTTCCTGCCATAGCCAACTATTTTTTTTAAAAAGGTCTTTTCATAAAGGTACAGTAAATTTCCAATAGGACAATGTCTTAGGAAGATAGCACAGATAAAATCTGATACGTCCATCTCAAATGACTTTATTGAATTAACTATGTTTCAAAAATTTTGGAATCTTGATAGTAATTTGTATGGCTAAAAATATGTGATTAAATAATGAAATATTCTATAATAAAAATGGCATTTACCATGTGACCTTGATCATGTGTATTTATATCCAAAATGTACCTATTTATAATATACCAAGGCATAACAACTCAAGAGTATTTGAAGAATATTGCTTAATAAAGAGTAAGGAAGACAGAGGAGTTGATGGAAATTTTGATATTACCTCTATCCCCATCCCTTACCACTTCCCTTGTAATCTGCAAGAAATTGTTTGTTCATGTCCTCAATTTGAAGTCTTCCTTCACTGGGGATATAGCATGTCCAACATATAATTTTTTTAAAGATGGTCAAAACTTCTTTGACAGTTCATCCACCAAGAGGTGGTGTCCCTGTCCTTCTTTTCTAAAATCTGGATGGGCTCTGGGACTATTTTGATGAATGAATTCGAAGAAATCGAATCCCAGCAAAAGCCCCACAAAGAAGAGTAAGATCTCAGACATACGGTCCCAGTCTAGCCATCCCAGCAATCTGCAGCTATTCAAGCAACCCCAGCTGTGGCCAGAAACACCACGTATCAGAGACAAGCTGTCCATACTGGGCCTGCTCTAATCCCTGACCACAGAATCACAGGCGTCATGGATGTCGTCATTATCTTGATTTTGGTGATGGTTTCACAGGTGTGTACATATGTGTACTTATAAATCAGGCCCATTAAATATGTACACTTTATTGTATAAATTACTCATCAATAATGCTATTAAACTATTTTTAAAAATAATTGTTTTACACCACTGAGTTTTAAAATGGTTTATCTAATTTCACAATAGATAACCAAATATGTACCTTCTATATTCTGTTTATTTTTCTGATATTTATTGTGACTTAAAATATAAACAATATATTAATTTTACATATATCAAGTACTGTTTTTTATAGTATCCAGTTTGCTTTCATCTAATGTCTATGTAATCAAGACTATAAGATAGTTAAATACATTTGATATTCTAAAAAGTCACATTATGGATATTATTAGTAGTATTTATATTATTTTTAATTCTAGTGACTTTCCCATCAGGACAGATTCTAGGCCTGCAGTGTATTAAAACATACTGCAGATAATTTCAGGGCACTAGTAGAATATGTGAGGTAGATATTCAATATTGAACCAAAATTGCAGGTACTATAGCAAGTATAGAATAAAAAATAACTGCATTGTCTGAATACTTCCCAAACAACAGATATTAGGCTCGATGCATCCATCCCTAGTTGTGTCCACTCTTTTTAAGCTCAACTTTACATGAGGACGCTGAGACCCGATAGTACACTAACGTACCTGTTACTACAAGAGGTTTGCAGGTGGCAGAGCCATATCTCTTTGATTCCAGCACCTAAGCACCTAATCACTACTTCAGTCTTGGGCCTTCATTAGGAAATAACATCGTGACGAGTCTAACTAACAAGACTAACAAATAGAACAAAAAAGAAAGAAAAGTCAGTATTATTTATTCTGTTCATTTTCTTTATTGTAGGTCAGATGTGCCTGATGATTATTACTATAATTGCATGTTATGAAAGATTAATTAGTAATTAAAACCAAATTAAAGATCCTCTCAGAAAAAAATATTCTATTTTTATTTATTTTTTCCTTTTCATTTTCTCTATTTTTATTGTTGACATTACTGAAGATGTCCACATTTTCCTACCCTTTGCCCCCCTCCTCCCAATTCCCTCACACAAAGAATTTTTAAAGAAATCAATTTATGATCACAAAATCCTCCTTTAACCAAGTCTAAAACCTCACTCAACCACTCAGAAAAATATAATAATATTTTACAAAGATTTAAAGTAGCAAATGAGGTTGGTAACAAAATTGAAAATTGAGGATAAATTTTGTTTAAAAAATGTAATATTAATAATAGAGCACAGATATATGCCTGATTGTATAAATATACTTTACATTTATATATATTAAAACAATGTTATAACTTATAAGTATAAAATATTTATATATATTTTATTTGTAGATAAAATATTTTAATCTGTTTTACTCTATTATTAATGTAATATATATTTAAATATATGAAATAATACTTGTAAGTATACTTTTGACAACGAAATTAGAATTCAGAACAGTAAGAAGTTAGGAAGGAAGCATGCTTTATCAAAAACTAATTTTAATGAGTCTTTTTCATCCAAACCAAAAACAAGCAAAATTCTGCATTCTTTCAATAAATACATTTATTTTGTGTTTTAAGTCTAAAGAAGTTATGGCAAAAAGGCTTCATAAAAAATTCTGTATGTGGTATCTCAATGACTGTTTCACTGGTTAAAATATGAAGTTCTTATTTGTCTACTAAGCATTAATAAACAAGAAAAATGATGCTGAAAATGTAAGTTTTCTTAGGAGATATAATAACTTCCATTGTAGTTTGAAAAAGAAATTCTAGTATTTGTATTTATTTTTGTTTTAAATAAATTTATTATTGGAGTTTTGACAAATTTTACTTCTAGATCACATGAAACTTTAAATTTAGAAGATATATACTAACAAAAATTTAAAAATAATATTAAAATGTTATTTTAAAAATTCCAAAATTCTTAGCAATAACTTATACTTTCAATGTATCAGACAGCAGAAGAGAAAAAGAAAATAACATTTTTTGAACTACTGTAACCCAATTCATAAACTACATAGCACCCCAAAGACTGGAAGAAAATTACATTGTCAATATAATTCATTTTTATAGTCAGTTATTAATATATTTTTAAAAGATTTCATTTATTAATTCTTAGAGAGAGGAGAAGGGAAGGAGAAAGAGAGGGAAACATCTATGTGCTAGAGCTACATCAATTGATTGCCTCTTGCACACCCACAACTGGGGACCTGGCCTGTAACCCAGGCATGTGCCCTGACTGGGAATTGAACCGACAGCCTTTCAGTTCACAGGCCGGCAACTCAATCCACTGAGCCACACCAGCCAGGGTTGCAATTATTATTTTTATTATGACTTGACCAAGTCCATAAGCTCCTCTTTCTTTATTTCATCATATGTCCTGAAATCTATTCAAATGTTATCTATTTTAGATTATTTACTGCCTCAGCTGATGCTTGCCAATCTTTCAAAAAGACTAAATGAAGTAGCTCTAGTTGATAGTTTGATTGGAAAAGAATATATTCTATGGCCACTTAAAGTCAACTTCCTAAAAACTTTTTTATAAAAGCTATCAATTTATCCTGCCATAAAAGCCTCTGGTCTCTACAGTGAGTATAATTTTTCTTCTAAAAGTGTCAGTTTCACTGGCCCATTCTCCATGAGAGTTTTCATATTTTGCTAAGGAAATTAGTATTGCCTGCTGACCAACACCTTCTATTTAGTGTACTGCTTCAGCAGGTGCCAACACGCATGTCTGCATGGCTGGTGATTGCTGGAACTCCTCATCCTCATAAATTTCCAGACATTTTTATTACATTGAGTAGGGTGTTATGTAGATACATTTTTGATGACTTTTAAATATAATTATACAGCATTAATTAGAGGGTAAGAAAAATTGCAATGCCTTCCATTTCTTTGAAATTGTGTAAACAGAAGGCTTCCCGGCATGACACCCCAACTAATATTTAGGGATGTGCCAACATTTAAATATGTAAATCCATTTCATCTGAGTAAAGCAAATAAATGTTGAGTTTCATTTATCTTTGAACACATTCCTAAGTAGCATCTTCATAAAAGTTAAACTGACTTCATTTATTGAATTCTAGAATTGTAAAAGATAATCTACCATGAGTTAATTTGAGCCTCATATTGTTTGCATCAAATAAGTTTATATCTATAAGTGTATAAAGATACTAAACAAACTCCATCATTGGTCACCTTTGGAGGATATAGGGAACCAACTCGTCATTCTGGAAATCAGTAAATAAAGGGAAAGAATCAGACATTTATTCTGCCTTTCCATTCTGACATGTAGTTCAGGCCAACTAAATGGTTGGCGAAAGAAAGTTTCTCCTTATATAAATAACTGAACAAACACATGAAGAAAGAATGACAATTACTAACACCATTTGGCAACCTTAAATTAATTAATAAATTTAAGTAAAGATCAATGGCTTCAAACACCAGAAAAAGAGAAACCACCAGACATTGTGTACCTCCTGACAGAATTATGCAAATATCATCTATATTCTCTTGAGCCTGAAATAAGATTAAGCCTTGAGATCTATTGATCAATTTACAGAAAATACAGGAAATACAAAAAATGCAAAGGAATATATTGAATGGCAGCATGAGGTGCAGTGGGCAAAATTCATACTGTGAAAAATATATTACAACTCATTTCTTGCACAAATAAATTGCAAGGAAAAAATAAAGAGATGGATAGATTTGGGCATATCATTACATAGTATATTCAGACAGTATTTCTACTATTTGTGTTCCAAAGTTCTTTTTCTCTCAATTCATTAATCAAGAATTAATATAGTTATAATCTATCTTTTTAATTTTTACGTCATGGTTTCCCTTTTCTCAGGTGACAGTAACAACACAATTCTCAAGCTAGAAAGCAGTCTCTTTTCCCATTGTGGGGAGAGAAAAACCAAGCATGTAAAATCCTTCACATCCTTAGATATGGACAGTTTTTCCATTCTTACCCAGGATTCCTGTGATACTTTCCTAGGGCAGCCATGATAAAATACTACAGACTGGGAGCTCAAACAACAGAATTTTCTCACAGTTCTGGAGGCTAAAGTCCAAAATCAAGGTACTGACAGGTTTGGTGTCTTCCTCCTCTTTTTTTTTTTGATGGGGGGAAGGGTTTCTGAGGCCTCTTTCCTACAGCTGGCAGGTGACCAGCTTCACCTTCCTGTTGTGTCCTAACATGGTCTTTACTCCATGTGTGTGCCCCTGGTGTCCCTCAGCTTGTCCTTTTCTTTTTTCTTATAAGGACACCAGTCAGACTGGATTAGTGTCTATCCTAACAGCCTTATTTTAACTTAATTACCCCAACTTTTGGAGGTGGGGACACAACTTTCAGCCCATAACAAGTCCATTCAGAATCTCACTGCCGTATGTTTAAAAGGTTTGAAATTTTAAAGTCAGCGTTGGCTCAAAATCCAAATCTTTGAAGCTCATGGATTGATTACGGAAGCTTCCCTTTACAGAGTCTGCATCTCAACAGTCCTACTCACTCCTTGACTAGTTCTCTAATTCTTAACCCACACTCTCCAACACGGTAGCCACACCGAACCAATGAGCACTTGTATGGCCGGTTCAAATTGAGATGTAAGTATAAAATACACTGAATTTCAAAACCTTGTTAAGAAAAATGAATCTCAGTAATCTTCATATTGATTCACACACTTAAATATTTCAGATAATCACTTGTTCCTTCTTTAAAAATGTGCTTACTGAAAATGTTTTAAAATTATGTGGCTTGTATATTTGTATTTCCATTGGATGGTGCGTTCCAACTTTCATCTATTTGCCATCAGACTTGCTTTGAGGACTTTAAGACTTCCAATTTATAACTCTTTGAGAATCCCTTCCCTATTAATTAGTGAGGTACAGAATTCTAACACTATATCCAGTCCTTCACATGTCAAACCTAAGGAACTCTTGCCCACTTGCTAGGAAGACAATCTTTGGTATTTGTTATATTTACTGAAATCCTAAGTGACAAGTAGTCTTGTTGCCTTTTACTTTTCCCTAGATGAGTTGTAGTAATAGCAACTGAGTCTTTTTTTGTTTTAATTTGCTAGTTCTAAGAGATGCTTTAATTTTACCTAACATGAACTGTGGTTATGCGGATTTCTAGAATTTTACAGTAATTATTTTATATACTTCCAGCTGCTAAGTCTTGTAAGGGTGGATATCGTTTTGTCTTAAAAGTTCATGTTGGTAACTGTAGACCGTATTTCAGGATCAGTAATTTTATCATTTTTTCAGGAACATAAAATAACTTTGTCTTTTATGTTCCTGACTAACTTTCACCTCTCTAAAAATATTTTCCGTTTTTAAAAATAACATTGCTGGGTGTAATTTAAAGGAGTGCTCAAACTTCAATCCCCAGCAGGGACTGGAACACCCAAAAATTGAAAGCCTTTTAAAATTCCTGTTTGCTACACCATGCTTCCAGCACTTTCATGTAGCTGGGAAGTGGAGAAGGAAGTGTTCAAACTGCGGAATTATAAAAGAACAGATAAGAGCTAACAGTCCTGTTACTTAACCAGTTTTTTTAATTTTCACAGCTAAAGGGACTATCTACATGTAACTACATCCCACTCCCAGTTGGAGCTCCCTAAAATACATGCATGAAGAAATACCCTTCTTGCAAATCCCTAACCTGAACAGAAAATTTTTATTGAGTTTATAGTCATTAGGAAAAAATGTAAACAAATCGCAATATTTCTCAAATATATTAAGTGCTATTGTTAAAAATTGTGATTTGTGAGCCTAACTCACCTTCAATGAATTTTATATCCAAAATATGTCTGTCCTTAACTAAGTTATACTTACCATCAACATTTATGATTTAAAATTTTTTCTCTAAAACTTGCACTTTAAAATTAAATTTGTAAAAAATCCTATTTTAGCAAGCTTTATTATATCAACTGGTAAAACTTTATTTTACAAGCAATAGGAATTGGATCAAATGATTATTATAATCCAGAGGAAGTATTTTATAACCATAGCAAATGCCATTATACATACTGCCAATACAGATTTAATAGACAATACTGAACTGTACAAGAGTTATTTATTTTTCCTTAATCTCAAAGCTATTTTTAGTAATACAAAAAGCCATATTAACATTTTTCCATTAGAAAACAATGTGATGTACAAAACTTTGGATGAAAAGATATATGTCAAATCGCATTTAATCACTTGGTGGAAAGCCCACCACTCCATCAATACCACCCAAAGTGTTTTTAGGCAATGATTAAAATCAAAATAATGCACCTTAATAAATTCCAGCTGTTAAAAGAACAAACCTAGCAATATAGTTGGCAACACAGTATTTTTGAGTACTCAAGAGTTACGTTTTAAATCCATTTTTTTTCTGAATCCTATCACATACCAGGCACTGTACTTTGCCAAGCAGGTATTTGAGAAAAAGTAGAAGTCCTTTGGTTACCAGATTTGACTCTGAACTTTCAAACATCCTCCAAGATGAAGAAACTACAACTGAAAAGTACACACTCTTCCCAACATTGATTTTATTAATGAGGAGGGTGTTTGATAAGGAGGGGTCATGAACTATTATTTGATTCATTATTCCAATTAAAAGCACATTTCAAAAGCTAATTTGTTATGAGTTTAAGATTTGGCATTCAAGTGGTACAAATGTGGTTCACTGACTCATTGTGAACCCTACAGTGCACACTGCTCAAAAACAGTAAAGCAGGTGTGCGTAAACAAATTTTCTTTGTATTTAAGTAATGGTATTTGATACACACCTTTATCTTAAAATTCAACTGAGTTTAGGGTACAGTCAAGAAAAGAAATCCAGTTATGGGAGGGATGGTAAAGAACAAAGGTCAACTAGTAAGGATTACTATATAAGGAAGTATTATTATCTACCTTTTCCTTTGAGTAACAAGATGCTAATGCACTACTTTCATTTTTAAAAAAACTGCTTACAATTACTGAATTGAGGCAAGTACTAAAGGCCCATAAACTGACAATGTCATCCATTCATCACCATTACTTCTTCACATAAGCCTGTTTTCCTAAGGTATAACACACAATCTAGGCAATAATTTGGAAATTAGCCAAGCATTAAGTAATTACAATGGCAGGTTTAAGACAGCATCAATTTTTGAAACACATTTGGCCACTTTTCATGACCCATCTGCAGTTTGAATTAAATAAGCTCAGGCATTATCAATTTAAGTTTCTAGATCTGCATGACAAAAAAAAATTAGTTTTATGAAATTTTCACAGACATTTAAATTGTCTTTGGGTCTCATTGCTTTTGTATTAAATGACTTATTCTGACATGCTATGTTAACTACAATAAAAATAATTTTTCAATTTTTAAATGAAAACTAATGTTAATGCAGATAAATGGTAACAGATTTGACAAGGAATGTTTTAAGATCTTCCTGTATGTAATCTGACACTGCTGATTATTAATTTGTTGGAAAACTTCAGATTTAAAAGCACAAGATAATTTACTGTTTGATGGCATGCAAGATCTTCTTCAAAATTATTCTAAGACCTAGAAGTCTCAGTATTTTATCAAAACATAAAGAAACACAACAAATTTGTACATTTTATTCACATTTATTTTTCGCTTTTAGTGTGCTCACAGAAAATTAGAACACCTTAAGCAGGAGTTTAATAGCAATTTTTGTAAGCAAAGTTACATTCCATCTCTAAGTCAAATTGGTCAAAGCTTCTCCAGTATTTACAAAACATGATAGACAAGATGCTACACAAAACCATTGCATCTGAAGAATTGTTCCGTTATTCTCAAAGACAACTGGAAAAGAAAGCATTGTCTGCTGTAATCAAAAACATACCACAGTATAAACAGTAACCATTCCACTTATCACAGCTTGGTTGAGTTTAAAATTTGTGTTTAAAAGGTCCAAGATGACTGCAGTTTTACAAAAATGGGCAGGGTGGAAAGTTGCAAACTTCATGTGCTTCTGGATATCAAGATTTGTTTTTATACAATAGTCACAGTTAAAAACACCCTGCTGGTAATACATAATTACACTTTATTAAGGTCATAAACCAGCAATAAACAATAAGCCTATACAACTTGTAGTTCTACTTAATCACTGACTGGTACAGCTAACATGAGATAAGTGAAAAGTTCCTATGGTTTAAATGAACTCCTAAGACTATGATCTTTTTAAAAATCTGGGTATTGGTGTTTTTTTTTTCTTCTCTTTCCTTCTTAGTCAAGACTTGTAGTGTTGTAAACCTGCCTCACAAAATACATCCTAATAACTTTTCTTAAAAAAAAAAAAAAAAAAAAGACTAAGCCTTTACACCATCATTTGTAGTGGCACATTATCGTGGCAATGCTATGTACCACTTAAATTTCCCCATCGCGGCCCCTATCACTTCATTGGATATCCCTTTTTTTTTGACCCACCCATCTCCTTCATATATATATGGGCATGTCCATAGATTGACAAAGAAAGTTTACATTTTTGAATAAAGATGCAAAGTATGCAAAAAACATTAATACTGATGCAAAAAACAAAAATAAGAGAAACAAGGCAGAGGAAGTTGCTTAAGCTCTCCTCGACCTGTTGGAATGGTGGTAACAGAATGATCTGAGATGGGATCTGTGGGGAGGGGGAAAAACAAAATTTGCTGCTTAAAAAACAAAAACAAAAACAAAAACAAAAAGAGACATCTTTAAAATCAATCCCTGGTTGTAGACAAGTTCTCCAAAACCAGTACCTGGCACCACTCCAACAAACAAACAAGGGGAGAAAAGTTCTTCGATTATCTCAAAATATATTGCCCTTTTACTCTGCCGCCTCCGCTGGAGGGGCTTCTGGACTGCACTCGGGCTGGGCCTCCTGTGAAGGGGCTGCGCAGGCTGATGAGGCTGAGACCGCCGCGGCCGCGGCCTCCTCCGCGGGGGCCGCCTCCTGCTCCGGGGTCGCGCCGGGCCCGGCGGCAGAGGGCGCCTCGCAGGCGGCGGCGCTGCCCCCGGCCTCCTCCGCCTTCTCCTCGGCCTTGGTGGGCTCCTCGGCGGCCTTGGCTTCCTCGCTGGCCGGCGGCTTCTCGGGCGCGACGGCAGCCTCCTCGGGCTTTGCCTCCTGCGGGTCGCCACCAGCCGCCCCCTCCTCGCCCGCCGCGGCTTCCTCGCCCGGCGCCCCCGCCGGCTCCCCGGGGGCCGCGCCCGCCTCTGCGGCGGCCGAAGCGGCGCCCCCAGTGGCCTCGTCTTTGCCGCCTTCGGCGGAGGCACCAGCTGCGCCCTCGGCCTCACCGCCCTCTCCCACCTCCTTTTTGTTCTTCTTGAAGGAGAAGCCGCTCAACTTGAAAGATTTCTTGAAGGAAAAGCGCTTCTTTTTTTTTTTCGGGGTCTCGTTGCTGGGCGAGGGCGTGGCCCCATCCTCGGCCTTGGGCGAAGACGTCGAGGAGGCAGCCGACGCGGCTTCCCCCTCTGCGGCCGTGGGCGAGCCTGGCTCGGCGGCCTCTCCCTCCGAGGGGGCCTCCTTCTCCCCGGGGCTGGTCCCGGCCTCGGGGGCGGCTGCCGGCTCCTCTTTCTCCGCGGTGGAGGGCGAGGCCGCCCCGCTACCGGCGGCCGCGGGCTCCTCCTTGTCGGCAGCGGGAGCGCTGCCGTTGGCCTGCAGCTCCTCCTTGGCACCGGGCTCGGCGGCCGCGGGAGAAGCGTCGCCGTTTACCTTCACGTGGCCATTTTCCTGCGGGGCAGAAAAAGCGGGAGCGTCACTGAAGCGGCCGGGGCTCCGCCATTCCCTCCCCATCCTTGGACTGGGAAGAACCAGCTTCCCCGGGGCCCATCTGGCTTTGGAGCCTTATCCCCCCTTTTGTGAGGAGGCGGGGTTGGATGCTCAGACAAGAACTCTAGAAAGAAATGGGTGCAGTGCCATTTCGGGCACTCTAAAGGCACAGAAGTAATGTCAACTACCCAAAAAATGCCCTACGGATTTGAAAGGGCCGAGTCCAAAACATGAAAGCAAGGGGTAACCCATTCCAGCCCTAGCCTCACGGGCTTTGGTGGAAAGGAGCCAAATTATACATGATACACCAAATGCCCTTTGGAAGAAGGGAGAGCCTGAGGCAATGGTCTAGATTACACATCTCCTTTCTCCCTAAACTCCAAAGGGCTGTGGAAGATACCCAAGAACTCCCAGGGGGAATCAGCACTCCAGCCAGAAACTACCCCCTGGCTGCTCGAGCTCGAAGGTCCTACGCCCGCCTAGGGTCTGGAGTCGCCAGGGGGCGCTGCGCCTCCACCGCGCGGAGCTGGGCGCCCGCGGCAAGCCCGGAGGGGCGGGGCCGCCGGGCCACCCTCCCAGCCCAGCCTGGCCCTGCCGGCGGGGCCGCGACGCCCCTGAGCCCAGATCACGCACCCTTAGTCCTTAGACAAAGCTCAGGTGGCTTCCTGGCATCCTGGTCAGAATTTCTAAGATATTTCCCCTACTTCCACGCCCACCTTCGCCTGTGATTCTGCGAAGCCGGGGCGCGGCTTATTTTGCATTTTTAACGGGTTCAAAGCCTCTTGGCAGAGCTTGTCTTCCCCAATAGGTTAGAGCAGGAAAAGCAACAAGGCTCTAGGAAAAGAGGCGTGGTGGGTACGCAGTGTTTGCGAAGCAGCCACCCATGGTCGACCTCTCGCACCCACCGAACTGTAGCCATCCGCCTGGGTCTGGACAACGCCGGGGCGGCCCCCGCCGTGGTCTATGAGCCACGCACACGAACGAACAATAAAGACCGAAACACACGAATTGCCTTTTCTTGACTACCTGGACAGATTCTTCAAGGACCCACAGTCTTCCCATTCTAGGGACACCATTTAAAAATCAAATGGGTGTGTAATTCCACAGACAGCAATGAATAGACTCTTAACCGTGGGAAAACCCAATGGAAAGACACCTCTGCCTAGCTCCAGCCAGCCGCCTTTCCAAGAACCCGGGGCACGCCGCCTCGGCATACAATAAGACAGCACTTCCCTCGTCACCTTTCTCCACCGCTATCCTATAGCGCGCCCCCCACCCCCACTTTCCCTACCCATACACACAATCACACCAGAAATCTTGAAGGCGACTCAGTTTCGACAACAAACGCGAGAGCCACCCAAACACCTTTGTGCCCACCAAAACACAAATGCAACCTGGCTGGGGGCGGCAGGGATGGGGGTGGGGGGTAGCATCCAGCTAGTCACGTTCTGCCAAGCTCCAAACACGCCATTTTAGACGATTTATCACTTCTCCCCTCCCGACTACACAAGGATTCTCCGGGAACCACTTCTTGGGGCGTGGGGGGAGACCTCTCCTATGAGGAATTGACAATTTAAGCTATCGCTTTCCATTCAACTTTAAGACTGGAATCCAGCCACGCTCCAATTCGCCGAATGCGCCTCGGGAGCGACCAGGAGGAAAGAGGAAGCGTCGGACTAGAGAAAGGCACCAAAGAAATAACCAGGATTACAGGTAGAATTTACCTGCCCATTCGCTTTGGAAGGCGACGAGGCCACAGCCGCCTCCCCGGGCCTCTCCGCGGTGGCTTCTCCCTTCGCAGCGGTCTTGGAGAACTGGGCACCCATGCTGGCTTCTTCAACAAAGAAACTCAACAGATCCAAGGGGGGAACAAAGAGCCTCGGGTTGGTGTAACGACGGGGTGAGCAGCAGTAGCGGCGGCAGCAGCGGCGGCAGCGGCAGCAGCACACACCGGAGGGAGGGGGGAGTGGGGGTGGTGAAGACGACAGAACAGAACCGATTAAATACACTCCGGATAAAAAAATTTTAGTCGAAGAGATCAAAAAGCAGCAGCGCAGGAGGGAGGGGAAAGGGTGGAAAAGTCGAGCACAAAAAAAGGAGCCCAAGTGTAGTTTTTAAAAAAAATAAGTAATAAAAAAATCCCAGATTTGTAGCCGCACTGTAGACAAGAGGAAAATGGAGAAATCTCCCTGGTTGCTAATAAGATGCGGGGTCCAACGCCCAAGTGCACAGATGAATGGGCTCGCGGGCGCTGACGCGGCCCCCGCGCGCGCCGGCCAATCCGCGCGCCGCACACAAAGCAGGGGGCGGGGCCTGCTCGCCAGGCGAACAATGGAGCCGCGCTTTGCAAGCGGTTTGAAAATCAGCCTCAGACCAAGAATTAATGTCCTCCAAATGAATAAATCAGTTAAAAGTACATGGCTCTCGCTACCTCTGCTAAAAATAATAATACATCACTTGATTGGCTTGCTTTGTTTGTAATTAATTAACGCAGGAGGGGTGTACTTGTGGAAGGGGGCGGAGAAAGCATTAACTTGACTCGCTTTGACTCTGGTCGGTCTATATCCTTGTCTGTCTCTGTCCACTTGCTTCCCTCCCCCATCTCCCCCCTTGTGTTTATGTGTACGTGTGTGTGTGTGTGTGTGTGTGTGTGTGTGATAAAGACAATGGTTGGGATTTGGGTGCAGCATGTTTTCTTTCTCCGTGGTCCATATTGGTTTCACAGATACTGCACAGGGTTTGTTTTTTTAACGGTTGCAAATGTTAAATCGCCCCAAATTGAAAGGTATTTAAACCACGAAGATCGAATTTCGTCAAACTAGATCGCGAGTTAGAATTAGGTCTGTAGGCCAGATGTGGAAAATGCAAAAGCGGCAAGCAGCCGAAGCCACACTCCCTTCCCTATCCCACATTGGCACGAAATAAAATATTTCGAGATTGGCCTGCGGCACTCATCGAATACTTCTCTTGAGAATTCCCAATTAGTGATTCCCATCCCTTTTTCCCTCCCCACCCCACGACACACACACAGAATATAAAGTGAGGGCCATTTACAAAGATCGAAACGGTTCACATTTTGTTACTGTATAAAGTGACGATTAATTTTCCTCTATGGTGAGAAGAGAGACACCGTCTCGAGTATACGAACCCATATTTACAGTTGGGATGCAATTCCCATCTATATGAATCGTTTCAGCCTACTGCCAGGATCTCTGGTGGATTCTTTATTTTTGAACGTGTGTGAATGTGCATGCAAGTGGGTGTACTCTAGGAAAGGAGGGAGGCAGGAGCGATAAAATTCTAACAACCGGATTGAAAATTACAGTTCTACGGAAAAAATTGTATGTTGAGAGATAGCAAAAAGACCCCTGAACCCTCCAAGTGTAACTTGGGTTAGGGTTCCTTCTATAAAGGGTTACAGGGTACTTACATCTGTACCTCTTGCTACGGAAGTACCTACCAGGCACTATTTATCTGTGAAAGACAAGGCACTGATTTAAAGAATGGGGCGGGGGTGGGGCAAAAATCAAGGCTGCAGCCAACTAAGTATTCTTAGTGTAGCCAAGTAAGTATCCTCCTACCAACTACATCTTTGCTTCCAAAGTTTTCACTCGTGTCCAAATCAAGACCACAGTTTCTCATTTACTTGTAGTGATCCTGAAATGGAAAATCTTTCTCTTATAGAGGTGAGAAGCAGTCGAAGGAATGGTTCATTTCTCCAGGTACTTGCTGGCTCTGAGTTCTCAGTTTTATTTTTTGTTTATTGTAGGGAAATGGGTCACGCTCTGAGTGAAAAAGGTGGTTGGTTTAAGCCAATAACTCTTTGTTCAAGTATTGCTTTGAAAACCAGCAAACTGCATATTTACATGAAGCTTCCTCTTCTCGCTGTACACTTTCTTCAGATGCATCATTCAACTACGAAGTCAAATTCCCCAGAGCTGATGGAAAGACGTGTCCGTAGAAGTGTATCTTGCCAAAAGTGTTATCACCCTTAAAGGAGTCCGCGGACTTGGCCGAATACTCCAGCCGCCTTGATGACCGAATCCCCTGTACTAGCGGGGTTACAACTCGAAAAGCAGACTGGAATGATCCATAACCAGCATCCATGCGATTCTCAAAAGCTCACTTAAGGCTGTTGGTTTCCCCCCACCCACAACATGAATCATGCCCCTTCTTCTGCTACCCCACACTCCGTTTAACTTGGGTTGATTGCTAGCTCGCTTTCGGATTTTCTCGCAGACGCGTCCTTAGCCCTCCATTTGGGGGCCACTTGTATTTCTCCTTTGTTACCAGGCTGCCGAGTAGCTTTCTCCCCCTTTTCTTTCTCGAACGCCTATTTGCCTAGTATCGGCTGGTCTCCTTGGCAACGGCCGGGGTAGATTCGGAGCCCCGGGCTGGGGGAGGGGAACGGAGCGGAGAGGGCGGGGAGCTGGGAGGTGGCGGAGGGGAATGAGGTTCTGACGGAGAGACGCGGAGACAGACAGCGTAGCAGATGGCCGCGCGCGGGGGCGGGGTCCAGGCAGGGCGCGGAGCGGACTCCAGGCTTTCGGGGCGCTATGGAACCAATCAATTCTCACTGCAGCTCCGGGGCCAGAAAACAAATGTAAACACATAGATTCTATCCCCACGAGCAGTCTCTAGTATGCAGTAGAAAAGGTGATTTTCTTTCGCCACGAAAGCATATTTCTAGTGTAGGTTGCAAAGCCGAACTGTCCCAGTAACTGGTGGCGCTGCGAGGAGGCGCGGATCTCAGGGCCAACCTCTCCCCAATCTCTTCCCGCCTGAGGAAAGAAAGCCAGGAATTTGGGAGAGGGGTGAAGGCAGAGGATGGGTGAGGAAGGAAGGGCCTGGGAAATGGGAAGAGGTCCTTCTACCCTGGAAGCTACATAGTGGCAGGGAAGCACAGCCATCAAGACTGGAACCAGTAGGAAGTTGTACAGTGTAAATATATAGTTTCTCAGGAATTTAGTACTTTCAAATCCAGAGCTAAAGCTTCTAAATAAAGTGCTAATTATACAAATATGATTATTGGTATAAATATTAAAGAACCAAGAGATCGTAGTGAAAATGTAGAACTGTAACCAACTCACCAGTAAGAAACAGGCAGTCTTTATTTGTAGTATTTCACCATGCATTGGGGTATTTAAGATGATGATAATCTTATGATTTTCTCCAGAAAAAAAGAATTTATTTAGGATATCTCAAATTTATTTTTTCATTAAAATGTTAGCACTGGAAGGAATTTCCTCTTATTTTGCCACACATTCTCAAGGACTCGCTGTGTGCCAGACACACTGATCTCGTCTAAAAGCCTCGTTTTCACACCAGTGGACAAGACACATGAAATTTCTGGCCTCATGGAGCCTACATTTTGTAAAGTTAGTGTGAACTGGATCATCTAGTTTCATCCCCTCACTTACCAGATAGGCTCAGGGAAGTTGCCAGATTTTGTCAGATGGCAGAGCCAGAAATACAACTCACCCCCTTGATGATTTCAAGTCCTATAGTTTTTTCCACTACTGCATGACACTGTCTAGCTTTTCATTCATGTCCTGTGCCATTACTTCACTGGATAGGTTGGTAGTTCATTGCTAAATTATTCAGCTACAGTTAAGTACCAGAAAGGGAGCTAGACATCAGCTGACACTAGGGAAGAACATGGATATGGTGTTTCCTCTCATGCAACTTCCACTTTGTGTCACTACCTTTTAAAATGTATTAGAATATGAAGAAAGAGAATAAAGATATTAACTGTGTGCTTAAAAGACAAACAAAAAATTTTTTAAAAGATGAGGGCCATATTCTAGATTCCAAATTAAATGCTTTTTCATCTGAAAGCTTTCATTCAGCAATCATTCATAAACAAAATACAAAGTCCCAATGTGCTTTTGGTGCAGTGCTCCATTTTTCATCTTAGATTTTGTATTACCTGAACTTTCATTCCACAAAAAGGGATTTGTTTGGAATACAGTGTGGAGCAAAACAGGCACATTTATTCAACAGATATTTATTGAATTCCTATCATGTGCTGGGCATTGGGACACATCAGTGAACACAAGAGACAAGAAATCTTTATAGAGCTTACATTCTAGTGTGGGGAGAAAAACAAAAATTAATACATTTCAGTAAGCAAATTGTACACAACATTAGAGGTCCATAAGTATTGAGAGGAGGGTGGTAAACCAGAGCAAAGTAAGGGAGAAGGAAGTGCAGGATTCAAATTCCCTGGAGGAGGTCAGGATAGGCCTCATTTGGTTACTGAGCTGAGAAAATAAACTTTCGACAGCCTTGAAGAGGTGAGGGAGTTGATGATGGTGCTTTTAACCTAGAAAGAGAGAGAGAAGTTGGAAATGAACAGAAAGATCATGAATATATATGTAATTGTAAATGGTCATAAGAGTTCTGAAGAAAAATACAGGGTGCTGTAAATTAGTCTAATTTCATTAAGAGGGTTAAAGAGGCCTTTTAAAGAATGACATTTAAGCGAAAACCTAATGGAAGAGTAGGCATTAGTCAGGCAAAGAGATGGAGACTGTGTTCAGATGGAAGAAATAGTGAAACCCCTGAGTAGGTAATAATTCAAATGGGTTTGGGAGGAAGGTCAAGAGATTAGTTTGGACATATTTTGAGGAAGGTGAAGAGATTAGTTTGGATATATGTGGAGGTGCCTATAAAACATCCTAGTGGAAAAGTGAAATCATTGAAGGGATTAGCTAAAGAACACGTATGCATAACCCACAGGCACAGACAACGGTGTGGTGACGGCCAGAGGGAAGGAGGCTCGAGAGGCTGCCTGGAGGTGGACAAAGTGAGGGGGAAAGGGGATGTCTGTAATGGTGTCAACAATAAAAATAAAGTTAAAAAAAGGAAAAGTGAAATGCTCAAATATCAGAGTCTGGAGCTCAAAGACTAGTTTTGAAATGTAAATGCAAAGTTGTGATCATTCCATATGCAAATATTTTCTGAAGACAAGTTATAAAATATGCAAAATACAAGAAGGTGCTGAATTATATCCTGAGTACTTTCTGCTTTAAGACACTGGGTAGATATTTGGCAATTATACCTCAGTGAAGCTGAAAAAACGAACATGATACAATAGAACAAGAATTGGAAAACAAACTTCAACTAATGTTTTAGGCATTGTCCATTGAGGCTTATCTGATTTTAGACATCTAAAAAAATCTCAAATGGTTATAGTAGCACAGTGGAATCTACTATTTTGTATGTAGTAGAAGCTTTATTATTTTTAAAATTAGCATAATATACTGAAACTTAAATTGGACTTTGCTTTAGTACTAACTATCCAATAGCACTGAGATAAAAAAAAGATTCTTTCATAGTTAGGATACAACAGAGTCACTGATTATCTAATCTGAAGACTCAAGGATAACACATCTAAATAGGAATGAAATTTCTGGAATGTTAGATCCACCCCTTCAGAAACCTAGATGATTACTACAAAACCACTACAAGAATGAATACATTAGTCACTGCTCTTCAGGCATAATAATTAGCAAGAGTTTCTGTATTGGAAAAGATTACATTGTAGATTAGAGAAAGGTAAACAAAAAGCAGGAAGAAAACTAAAATTTTGAAAAGATTTTTTCCAGAAATTCTAAATCAGAGCTTATCCACACTTGGATGTCTTAGACTGCAATATTTACTTTCTAGGGACAAATTGAAAACTCTCCGTATCAGCTTTTGAAAGAACTGAGTTGGAAGAGGAAGATAATTTCTCTTCCATCTTTGTTTCCAGAAGTAATTGGCAACTAAATAAAAACAAGCAAAGTTTACTGAAAAGGTTGAGGTTCCTCATCTTACAAAGTTACCTAATTAATTGGCTAGCCAGAAGCAAGAGAAAGAAATTTCACATGGAAAAAAGCTGACTCTTAAGAGTGATAGCATAGGAACCACGCAAAGGGTGATTTTCCCTTTATTTTTATAAAATTTTTACTTTCAATTATAATTGATATACATTATTATATTAGTTTCAGGTGTACATCCCAGTAATTAGACATTATGGAATTTACTAAGTGATCATCCCACTAAATCTCACAGCCATCTGACACCATGCGTAGTTATTAGAATATTATTGACTATATTCCCTGTGCTATACTTTACATCACTGTGACTATTCTGTAACTACCAATTTGTACTTAATCCTTCACCCTTTTTTACCCATCCCCTCAACTCCCCTCCCAATTGCTAATTTCTGTTCTGCTTGTTTGTTTATTTTGTTTTTTAGATTTAATGGTTGATAGATGTGTATTTATTGCCATTTTATTGTTCAAGTTTTTGACTTTGATCTCTTTTTCTTCTTAAAGAAGACCCTTTAACATTTCATATAATACTTGTTTGGTGGTGATGAACTGCTTTAGCTTTTTCATGTCTGGGATGCTGCTGGGTAGAGTAACACAGGTTGTAGTTCCTTGCTTTTAATCACTTTGATTTTTTTTTTTTTGATCCTTACCTGAGATGGTGCTTATTGATTTTGGAAAGAGGGAAAGGGAGGGACAGAGAGGAGAGAAACACTGATGTTAAAGAGAAACATTGATCCATTTCTTCATTAAACCCACAACGTTGGCATGTGCCCTGATCTGGATTTGAACCCTTGAACTTTCGGTGTATCGAATGATTCTCCAACCAACAAAGCCATACTGGCCAGGGAAACTTTGAATATTTTTTGCCAATCCCTTCTGGTGTGCAAAGTTTCTGTTGAGAAATCAGCTGACAATCTTATGAGAGCTTCCTTGTATGTAATTGCTTTTCTCTTTTTGCTTTTAAAAGTCTTTTGTCTTTAACCTTTGGCATTTTAATTAAGACCTGTCTTGATATAGGCCTCTTTGGGTTCATCTTATTTGGAACTTTCAGTGCTTCCTGGACTTGCATGTCTATTTCCTTCACTAAGTTAGGGACATTTTCTGTCATTATTTTTCCAAATAGGTTTTCAATTTCTTGCTCTCTGTGTCTTCTCCTTCTGGCACCCATATGATATGGATATTGGTATGCTTCAGTTGTCCTAGAGGCTCCTTACACCATCCTCATTTTTTAAAATTCATTTTTCCTTTTGCTGTTCTGATTGGGTGTTTTTGCTTCCTTATGTTCTAAATTGTTGATTTGATCGTGGCTTCATCTACTCCACTGTTGATTCCCTGTAAATTATTCTTCATTTCAGTTAGTGAATCCTTGATTTCTGACTGGTTCTTTTTTATGCTCTTCAGGTTCTCACAAAATTCATTGAACATCCTTATAACCAGTATTTTGAACTCTGCATCTAGTAGATTGCTGGCTCTATTTTGTTTAGTTTTTTCTCTGGAGTTTCGTACTATTCTATCATTTGGGCCACGTGTCTTTGTCTCCTCATTTTGGGAGCCTCCCTTTGTTTGTGTTTATGTATTAGGTAGAGCTGTTATGTCTCACAGGCTTGGTAGAGTGGCCTAATGAAGCAGGTGTCCTGTAGGGTCCAGTGGCACAGCCTCCCTTATTACCCAAGCTGGGAACTAGAGGTGTACCTCCTGTGTTGGCTGTGTACACCCTCTTCTTGCAGTTGAGCCTTTATTGCTGTTGGCATTTCAATGGGAGGGGTTTACCTCAAGGCTGATTAGTGGCAAGGACTGGCTGTGTGCAACCACTGACCACTGATTTCTGACCACTGTGGAGGGAGGGGCTGTGCAAGGGCTCCTCAGAGAGGGATGTATTTCAGCAGGACTCTGGTGCCCATTGAGACTGCCCCTTGAGTATGTCACTTGTGGAGGTGATTGGATGGTAGTGTCTTAATGTGGTCTGAAGCTGTACACCCAGGAGACTTGGCTTCCAGGAGTTGCTGGCCAAACTCAGCTTCCACTGTGCCCTGCCCAGGGCCAACCAGCATGAGCTACAAAGTGATCTGCAGATGACTGCTACTTGTGCTGGGCTTGGAGATGCCCAGGAAAGGCCAAGCTATGAACCAAGGCTGCTACTAGGGGTAGAGCTGGAGCCATTTACCAAGAAATACAGGGCATGCTGAGGCCAGGTACTGCTTGTTTGAGAGGTATTAGGAAAATACAAGGCATGAGCCAGGACAGGTCATTTGTTTGGAAAAAACATTGGAAATAGGTTGGATGGTCCTGAAATTAGAGTAGGGGGAAATCTCAGGGAATCGCAGGGCTGGGTGAACAGTGTGAGCCAGGTTGATAAAGATTCAGATATGGCACCTGCCTGTTGGTTCTATGAGGGGAGAGCTTATCAAAGGAATAATGGCCTCTGCTAGCACTTCTGTCTGAGAGAAAGCTGCCCACCTTCCCCCAGTTCTTGTCCTGATGTCAGACAATAATTTCCTCCCTGTATGTCACTGGTGCCTTTCAAACTGCTGCCCCAGTGCTAGAGCTCAGAGGAAGTGAGTCTAAGTATACGTGTGGGTCCTTTAAGGGAAACTGCCTAGGACTCCAGAGCTCTCTGTCTCCCTCAGCCTCAATCCCTGATCATTTTTTACAGCCAGAATGTAAGGGGGCCTTCTCTTCCTGGCACTAGAACCCCGGGCTGTGGAAACTGGTGTGGAGGTGAGACCCCTTATTTCTTAGGGGGGACCTCTGCAGCTGAGATATCTCTCCCAAATTTTATCTGCTATGAATGGGTGTGGGGCCAGCCTGTTCCACATCTCTGCCCCTTCTACCAGTCTAGACATTGCCTTCTTTAATTTCCTAGTTGTAGGACTTGCATTCAGCCAGATTTCAGGTGGTTTAGAATAATGGTTTTTCTGTAGTTTAGTTGTAGTGTCGATGTGGTTGTGGGAGGAGGTCAGTACTGCATTTATTATGCTGCCATTCTGCCCAGAAGTCCAAGGGTAATTTTTTTCTTATTACTTTAAGTCATAACTACTTCCTGACAATTAAAAAGTAGATGAAATCCCCTGCTACATTGAGATCATTGAATTAGTCTATGGGACTGGAAGTTAAAGTATGATATTATATTATACATTTGTCTTTATTGCAAATGATAATATAGTCTTAAAAGAGGACATTTTAACCTGTAGGAACCAATTGTTGCAATCAATAAATCAACAAGTTTTTATTTTTTAATTTTTTTTTATTAAGCTCCTTCTAAAGCAGACTTCAGTGAGGCCCTCTCCAGTGTGGTGGAATTTCAGTGCCTTCAGCACTCTGTTAGGCTTTTTGATGGGATGAGTGGGATGAGTAGTAAGGATACTGACATTCATTTGCTCAACAGATATTTTTAAATATGTTTTATACCAGGATACAGTGATTTGTTTACAATACCTCACTGAATCCCCACAGTAATCTTATAAAGTAGACACCATTGCTTTTATTGTCTTCATGAATTAAGTCCTAAGGTTACCTAACATCCTCAAGTTTTCGTTGCTCCCAAGTGGTCTGAGCTGGTCTCTGAATCTTGTTGTACTGTTTCCCTGGGTACTATGCTGCCTTAGAGAGAGTAAAAATTTTACAGAATGTTTCCAGTTCGTGTTAAGGTTACAAAAATGCCCAAGAGACACTAAAAATTAACCAAAAGGTCACTTTGTATATGCATTGTATACAATGAGATAAGTATTTAGGGTCACATCTATAAAATGGGAATTAGTATGCAAAGAAACATGCACACATAAACACACACACACAGAATCTGACAGGTCACAGTGTCGAACCTGGAAACATCTTTAGAAATGTTATCCAGAATACAGTCATCACAAATTATATTTTTGTGTAATCGAGTAAAACAATGGTTCAGTTGTGCCCAGGACTTACCTGTACCTTTCCTGGAGGCAAAAGTGTGAGTGCTGCCTAGGGCAGAGTGAAGCCATTTGAAATGTAGGTAAAATAAAGTGTAGAACTGGAGAGGGGTGAGGAAGGTACAGTTGGGAAGGAGATCCAGATGTGGGATGTGGCTGGGAGGTGAGACCAGAGATGACAGGGTGCAGATCTTCACGGTGCCACTGCAAGAGGAAGGTAAGGATTCCTGGGAAGGAAGATGGGTGATGACAGTGGGCATTTTTCCTTTAATGCTACAGCTGGAATTTGATTTACATTTTGGTTGTAGGAGTAAATACTGGTTAGTTTTAAAGTTTAAAGCAGTTTTGCATATATTATTTCATTTAATTCCCACAGTAAATCCATACATCAATTAAATTAATTCCTATTTATAAGGGAATTAAATAATTTGCTTGGAGACCTAAGTATAGCTACCCAGGCTAGCCATTATCTTGTGGTCTGCTGGGACAGGCAGGGGCTTTCTCACTGTCGCATTTTGCTGTCTCTCTTGCACAGCAGGTTTTCCATTACCATTCTACTTTGATATTTAATAAAAGGTAATCACGCCACATTTCTAATTGATTATGAGTTTTATTCTCATTGCTTCCAATACTGCTTCTTTGCTGATGGTAGTAAAATTAGAATTTTCTGTTATAACTGCTAACCCAAATTCCAGTTCTGTATTTTCTGCTGCCTTCTTACTGACCTGGGCATTGCTGTGTGTATATTTCTCACCACTCATTTCCCCATACAAACCAGTGGCACCTTCTGAAAGGATTTCAACATTTTTGGCTCACTCCTCTCCCTCATTTTCCAGTCAAAGAATAAGACCCCAGGATTCAATATGGTTAAACACTCTACTACCAATTAGAATTAAAAACTACAGCAAATTATAAAATAATGAACTAAAACAAAGCTTGAAGTTTTGCCCCATTTCATTACCACACAAACCTCTTTCCACCAACACCATCTTTCTTTCACATCTTGGACAGGTGTTACTTACTTTAAAATTATCATTGATTAAATTTTACAAAATATAAAAATAAGTCAGTAGTAAGGAATTCTCACTGTATGATTTCTTACAGCTTAGAACACCACATGGATCAACCTTGTCAAGTTATATTGATTTTTTCCCCCTTTTAGACATCTCTGGTATTCCCCCTCCTCCGAGGGCTAAAATTGAAATTGAAGTTTTGTGTGCTTTCTGCTTGAATTACCTCCTACATAGTCTCCATTTCCAGGGCATTTCATACCCCAAGTATTTCCCCTGTAATTCCCCTGATCAAAATTGACCTTTATCTGTCTGGGATCTAACCTTCCCTGTTTGACTTCCAAGATTTTTTGTAATCTGTTTGCATAATTTTTAGGCAAAAGACTGGTTTGAGTAACTGAGTGACAATTTATTAAACTTTTTCCTATAATTGTTTTATTGGTTTCCTGGCAATGAACCAGTAATTATGAGTTTTTAGTACAGCTCCATTAAAAATACTGTATGAAACAACTATGGAACATATATACAGTGGAAGACTACTCCATAAAAAGAAGAAAATTTTACCCTTTGCAAAAGTGTAGATAGACCTGGAGAATGTTATGCTAAGTGAAATAAGCCAGTCAGAGAAAGACAAATACCATATGATTTCACTCGTATGTGAAATATGAGTGAACAAAATGAATACTGACTCATAGAGAATACACTGACAGCTGTGATGGGGGTGGGGTTAGGGGGGTGAAGAGGAACAAAAAGGGAAAAAGACTCATGGACAAGGACAGCAGTGTGGGGATTGCAGGAGGAGGAGATACAAGGGGGATAAACAGTAATGAAAAATACAAAAAAATTAAAAATACTGTATAGAGAGAAGACTGAAGAACTATTTCTTCAAGATATTTTATAATTTAAAACAATCTAGAAAGTCAATTCTCCACTAGTTTCTCTCCTTAGGGGTGGAAAAAGACCAGGTTTCAGGGAAATTGCAGACTGATCCCCCTCTTTGCTGAAGAGAGAGCCCTGACTTGGAACTGCTCGTGTCGTTTCCAATCTTGTGTGTTTAACTCAGCCACACTACCGTCTCCACCAGAAGCAGCAAAATGTCCCCGAAGAGGAACATAGGAGAAAATAGCAATTGGTAATAATAGGCATTTCCTCCTGGTTATATAGACAAAACCCGTTTCTTTCTTCATGGTCAAATTTTTTTTTTCATGTCCTTAATATTTCCTTTTCTCACACTAACACATTTCTCTTGGTTGGATCACTGTACTTTAAATGTCCTATGCAGGGTTCATTAATTGACTAAAACAAGTAATAATTTTCTTTACATTTTTTCTATTGTTTTCACTAGATGGCAAAACATATCTGCAACTTTGGGATTTACAAAATTCATATTATTGTAATTGTATTTTGACAGCATCCCAAAACAAGCAAGGAATTGTTAGACTTTAGACACCATCACTACTTTTTTGAGAAGAATTTGATTTTCACTTTACCTCCTTCTTTCTCAGACAGTCAAAAGATTCATTCAGTTTAGAGGGGAAAAACAGTAAAAAATCATTTAGCAAGTGTCTAGATATATTGTTTTGTCCATATATTTTAATTTTTTATAATTACTTGTTAAGCCCTTAATGCATCTTTGGAACTATTTCATGAAGCATGTAGCTTATGGCACTGAATGAATCTATCTATCTATCTATCTATCTATCTATCTATCTATCTATCTAAAATGTAGTTCACATAATTTATGAATACACATAGAGCTTATGTCATTGTACATACTATGTATAAATAAACTATGTTTATATTATATATTATATATCATATATAATTATTTTACTTTATGGTTGTGCATGAACAGGGTAAAATATGAAGTTAAGACTATTGATTTCCATTGTCATTTTATCAGCACTCATAGGAACAAGCAACTATCCTTTGAAATGATCACTTTATGAGAGCTCCCATCAGACTAATGCCCATCTCCAAGTCAATTTGGGGAATGTTCTTCTTTGAAACACGCTTCACAACGACATAAGAAATTTTCTCTTGATACATTATAATTACACTTTATGAGGATGATTTTTATTATTAAAACTATATTACCCCTTTGATCACTCAATTTAATAATACTAACAACTTTCTAGGTACATTAAACACTTCAGCATTCAATTAGCTTTCAAAGTATAATTTTATTCACTATACTTTGAGCTGTTTCTAAAATTAAGACTGTTGTTAGAAAGTTTACTATTCTTTGATTAAAGCAGCTATGGTGTAAGGGGATTGTGGAGTTTGGGGACCTGGGTTTGATTTCAGGTTCAAACCCTTGGTAGCTATTGTAACCTTAGTGTTGACTCAGGTTCTCTGAACACAAGTTTCCTTCTGTGTAAGATGTGGATAAAAATTTATATCTTACAGAGTTGTTAAGATAATATATTAATGTTATTCTCTTAAGGTGTGCTTTGTAAGGAGTTTTCTATTAGAATTTGAATGAAAATTGGCAGGAGATGTCATGAGTGTTCTGTGATTTGACACATGTAATAGCCCAGGACAGAACTTAGTAGGTCTTCAATAAATGCTGGGTTTCCTTTTTACCTTGGAACATGGGGGCAGGAGTTGGTGAAAACTTCTGAATACATTTGGGAGTAAAAAGCGAATAAGGAAAACATATATCAGCGGAGCTGTTACTAGGTACAGTCATGTGTCACAACAGCAGGGATACTCTGTGAGAAATGTGTCGTTAGGTGATTTCATCGTTGTGCAAACATCATAGAGTGCATGTGCACAAACCTAGATGGCATAGCATGCTAGACACCTAGGCAGTATGGTACTAGCCTATTGCTCCTAGGCTACAACCCTCTATAGCATGTCACTGCAGGCAATTGTAACACAATAGTAAGAGTTTATGTATCTAAACAGATCCAAACAACATGAGATTAAATCAATTGCAAGAGAAAGTAATAAAATCAAAAGATGTGGTAAATATGAGGGTTCTGGCCAAAATGGAGGCATAGGTAGAAACTCTTTGCTTCTTCACATAACCAAAACAAGGATAACAACTAATTTAAAAACAATAAACAATCAGAACTGCCAGAAAATCAAACTGCATGGAACTCTGACAACCAAGAAGTTAAAGAAACTTCATCCAGACCAGCAGGAGGGCTAGAGATAGGCAGCAGAGTGGAGAGGACTGGCAGCAAGGCAGTGGACTGCATGGGTGAGAAAGGGCTGGCTGACTGGGAAATTAAAGACTCAAAACCTCTAGTTGTAAAATACTGCAGGGATCGTGAAGGTGGGAGAAATGCCCAGTCTCACAGGAGAGTTAGTAGGAAAGCAAGGCTAGAGTGGAGTGAGCAAGCAGCATTGTTCCCACTCAGACCCCTCCCCCACAGATAGCGCCACAACACAGCAAAGAGGGTTGCCCTGCCCTGGCAAATACCTAAGTCTCTGCTCCTTACTATGTAACAGGTGCCCCAAGATGAAGAAATACAGCCCAAATGAAAGAACAGATCAAAACTCTAGCAAAAGAGCTAAGCAATGAGAAGATAGCCAAGCTATCTGATTCACAGTTCAAAACACTGGTAATTAGGATATTCACAGAATAGATTGAGCTCAGTCACATAATGAAGGAAGAAATGAAAGCTACACAAAGTGAAATAAAGGAAAACATAATGGGAACCAACAGTAAAGGGAAGGAAATGGAGACTAAAATCAACGATTTGGAACAAAAGGAAGAAATAAACATCCAACCAGAACAGAATGAAGAAACAGGAATTCATAATGAGAGGCTTAGGAACCTCTGGGACAAATTTAAGTGCTCCAATATCCAAATCATAGCTGTGCCAGAAAGAGAAGAGGAAGAGCAAGAAATTGAACAAATAATGAAGGAAAACTACCCCAATCTGGTGAAGGAAATAGATTTCCAGGATGTCCAGAAAGCCCAGAGAGACCCGAAGGAATTGGACCCAAGGAAGCACACACCAAGGCACATCACAATTGCATTACCCAAGATTAAAGTTAAGGAGAAAATCTTAAAAGCAGCAAGAGAAAAGGAGACAGTTACCTACAAAGGAGTTTCCATTAGACTGTCAGCTGATTTCTCAAAAGAGACCTTGTAGACAAGACAGGGCTGGTAATAAGCATTTGAAATCATGAAAGGCAAGGACCTACACCCAAGATTATTCTATCCAACAAAGCTTTTATTTAGAATGGAAGGGCAGATAAAGTGCTTCCCAGACAAGGTGAAGTTAAAGGAGTTCATCATTACCAAGCCCTTATTATATGAAATGTTAAAGGAACTTATCTAAGAAGAAGAAGATGATCAAAAATATGAACAGTAAAATGACAACAAACTCATAACTATCAACAACTGAACCTAAAAAAAAAAAACAAAAACAAAAGTTAAACAAACTAGAACAGGAACAGAATAACAGAAATTAAGATCACATGGAGTGTTATCAGTGGGGAGGAGGAGGAGGAGAATGGGGGAAAAAGGTACATGAAATAAGAACCATAAATGGTAGGAATAAAATAGACAGGGGGAGGTTAAGAATAGTACGGGAAATGGAGAAGCCAAAGAACTTATATGTACAACCCATGAACGTGAACTAAGAGAGGGAAATGCTCGATGGTGAAGAAGTGCAGATACAGGGGTAATAAAGGGGACAAAAAATGGGACAAGTGAATAGTATAATCAATAAAATATACTTCAAAAAACAGATGAGGCAATAAACATGAGATGTATGAGGCTGATGCTGGTGTAACTTGACTACTGTTTTCCAGCAAACACTTTTTACAAGTAGAAAGAATAATTCTAAAATAATGATAAAACTATGCTAAGGAATAGTAAATACGTAATCCGGTGACATGGCTGGTTATTATCATTATCAGGTGTTATGTATTGTACATAATCATATGTGCTATACTTTTAAACAGCTGCCAATGCAGTAGGTTTGTTTATAACAGCATCATCACAGAAACAATTCATTGTGCTACAGCATTAATGGGAGTCTACAATGTCACCAGATGATAGGAATTTTTCAGCTCCATTATAATCTTATGGAGACACATTGTATATGCAGTCTGTCATCGACAGAAATGGCATTATTCCATGCATGGCTATGTTCATTTGTAAAATAAGCATTTTCAGTGAACCCATTTCTTGACTTGTCTTTTGGGAAGAATTCCCAAGGGAATTCTGAGGGAAGCTGAGGAGGGACTACAGAAGGCCCTTCCTACATGATTCCAGGTGAGTAGTTGTCTTTTCCTTCCAGCAAGGTGCTTTCATGAGGGAGGTGGGGTTATACTGCTTGATTAGTCAATTTTCATTAATATTTAGATTTTTACATGATTAAGTAAATGCTATATCCCCACATTTTCCTTTTCTTATAACTATCTTTTTAAAATCCATATTTTTCCTCGAATATCCTATAAGCCAGAACTGTTGAATGTAAGTAGGCGATTTACCCTCCTCCCTTGAATATCCCCTCATCTGAGGCTTGGCTGAGAGAGTCAGCAGAGAGATGTGAGAGTAAACAGCTATTTGAAAAAAATTGCATTAGATATTTTTAAAGTCCCACCCTTTTTGTGGAGAGTTCTGAGCTTTTTTCAGGTTCTCTCTTTTTCTTTTCCTGACAGCTAATTAAAAATCTTGTTGAAAGCGATCTATTAGTAATTTGTTTATACCCTGAATTTTTTAAGCAATATTTCATTATCCATATGCTAATTTAATTTTTGCAGTTTTTGCTTTTTTCCTCCAATTTTGAAAACATATTACAAAGAAAAAAATTATAACAATTATAATCTTCATAATGATTATTATTGTCATCATGATTACAAACTATGAAACATGAGAATATACCAGGCTGTGTTCGGTGTAGCAGTTAGAGTTCTGGGATTGAAGCAAGCCAGTTTTGGGTTCAGGCTTTATGAGGTAAGGGTTAGATCATTTCAATGACAGGATAGATGCCAAAGCCTGAGAAGGTGAAGAAATTTTACCTATATCCCACTACAAATAAGTAGCGAAAGGTGGTCTCAAATGTCTGCTGAGTTTAAAAGTGCCCTTTACCTTGCAGAGCAAGAACTTTGTAACTTCATAGAAGATTGATCATCAAATTCAAGTTGTGTTCTCACTATGAGGAGCCACTGATAACATGTGATTCAGGTTGATGTCTAGCCCAGAGTCTGGCTGCACCGACAGCATCACTGGCAGTCATGACCGTCTGGACTCATTGCACCCTCTGGGGAAAATGATGGACTTTTAGATCATGCCTATATCGAAGGACATCTTTAAAAGCTCATTTTGTGTATATTTAGAAAGGACCCAAAAAGTACTCTTAAAATTGTTTTCAGTACTTTATTAACCTAACCTTTATAAATACTAGTTATTTGCTTGTTTTATGGAAAATAAAGAAAAGAAATGAATACATAACAAAAAGAAAGCTTTAGACTTTGAAACTTTTTAACTCCACTAGTTTATTAGATGACCACATAGTTCTGCATAAGGTGGGAGCTACATTAATAAAAAATACTACCCATTGCTAACTCCTGATTTTTCCATAAGTTTTTTATTCAGAAAAGCTGTAGATGCTTGTTGTAATTTTTAAAAATGGGACAGGAGATATAAACTAACTGAAAACAAAAACCCCTCTATTTCTTCTTTAGAAATTCCTCCACCCTCTTTGAGTAGGCTGTGAAGCATCATTCTGAACTTTCCTTCCCTTCATTTTTGTGCTCAAACAGAGGTAGGTGTGTGAGTTTTACAAATGGGGTGGGTGTTGATCACTGCCAACACTCGACATGACAGTAGTTTTGGTGATTATCAGTACACCATGGCTTCATCATCAAGTACTTTGACACCAGGATAAATCTGCAAATTTTAATAGATAAGTACAATACTAGAGCTATCTTATCAAAACTTAAAGTAAGGGCGATAAATGAACAGATGCTGACTGAGTGATGCATTCTGACAATTTCTACAGGGGGCTGCTCAGGAAGAAGCCTGATGCACTGTGTCCCTTGATTATGCAAAGATCTCTATTCACTTTTAAAAAAAGAAGCAGGTATGTATGCTAATTCTATATCACAAAGAAAAGAACTAATGGGTTATACTACCTCTGCATTATTTTTCCCTATTTTTAAGCACAGTGCTTCAAGTAAAATGCCAGGAGTGCTTGTTAGATCAGATCACGTGTAACAATGAACAATTACAATGCATAGTGTAGTCAGCCTATTTAAATGGTGATCTAGTGAAAAAATAAATTTAGCAGGTGATGAAAATATGGATTGTTCTAAATATTGAATACAAAAGGTTAGACAGGCAGTGACTGCAAAGATTAAAGATGAAGGACCCAGTCTGCACAGAATGGAGGCCAGTTGAAGTGGTCTAGGCCATGACACAAGGTAAAGAAGTCATGGCGGTTCATTGTGAATTAGCGGATATCCGAATTTTCAGCACTTGTGGAGAGGGCCCAGGTGCCTTTATAAGAGCAGTCTATGAGGATGAGGGTTTCGACATCCTTGTTTTCTAAGATGGCTCCTACCTTAGTAATGAGTCAGTTTTGGACCTTCCTTGATACCTGTTGGTGTGCAGAAGCCAAGTGGAATCTCCCACAAGTGAATGGTAGGACTCGGATAAGCCTTTTCTTTTAGTGGAATCTTTACGTCACCATTCATTGGGGTCTCAGAATATTTTGGCTTCTACTTTTGATTTCTGTGGCTCTTCTCTGCTGAAATGAATCCTGGAAAGACATGGTGCAGAAAGTGATCCAGTATGTTAAATACTATCCGGTACATTAAATCTCCTGTTGTTGTTCTCCATTCAGGTCCTCTTGATGGATTTATTATATTTCAAAAGGAAGAATTTTCATTCAAAAAAAGGAAATATGTATAATCATTAAATGTAAGCTTCAGTATCTACTCTTTGTTCCATGTTCTTGTTGCTGCTCACACAAAACCCCAAGTTCAATCAGGCTAGCCTCCCCATCTTCACTTTCACCGTGCAGCCACAGTCACTGGACTGTGAGTGGCTGGCATCTGGTGCCCCGACAGGACCTGCAAGTATCTGTCTCTGGACACCGGTGTCCCAGCTTTTCACTGAGTATCTATCTGATGCTTCTTTGGCTGACCAGTATCTTCGTATCTTCGAAGAACTACCAGTATCTTTAGTATCTTCGAAGATACTAAAGAACATTTGGAAGAGAGCTTTGCCTTGTGCAACTTGCCTGCTTGGCAATTTTGTTTCTTCCTTAGCCAAGAAGAAGAAAGGGGCTCATCAAACTAAACTTGAACCTTCAGCTCCACTTGAAGAGTCATGGTGGTTGGTGTAAGAATCAGCGAAGTCTTGGAAGTTCTCTGGCATGTGAAGCAAATTATAATTTGGTTCTTAGCTAAATCTGTGAGTTTCCTTTTGACTCATTTGGTGTCCTGGGCGTAGATTTCCCAGACTTCCACAGTCAGACTCATTTTGTTATTAAAATTATACAGTAGGTTTCATCTTTCTCTCACTAGGTATGGTTCATCCTATATTTGAAAAATCAGGCCAAGAAAATACAAATTAAGTCAAGTTATGCAAAAATTAAGTGATTATTGAAGAAAAAAAGCATTTTATTACCCTCATATTGTGTTTTATATCCAGTAGAGCACCAGCAGTGAAAATTATTGTAATCAAATATGATAGAAGTTCATTAAAAACCTGAATCTTCTTTAATTATTATCAATTAATAGAAGTGGGTATTCGATTAATTAACATTTGTTTATTGAATGCCTCTGAGTTTAAAGGTATTAAACTACTGCTGTTAGCCTCTAGGGTGATAGCTAGATTGCAGCAGATTCAGGTGTAGTTATAGTGGATCCTTCCTTAGCGAAAGTCAGCCAAACCACCTCCCCCGACCCAGCTCCACTCCTGCCCTTGATCACTGGCCTCACATACTAACACACTGATTTCCTGTTACACTCATAGAAAAATAGGACAATGAGGTGCTCATAAACTTTTAAGTTGAAAAATTCATTACATTACTGAAATTCATACAATGCAACATAGTGCGTGACCAACAACTAAAATGAGTGATTAGTATTCTTTACTTCTGTGAAATTAAGAAAAACTGTAAGTGAAACAGAGCATGTGTGGTGAGAACTGCCCTCTCCTGTAATTGCTCTGTGGCCATTCGATACTTTTATGCCTTTACTAGGCCCTAGCTGAGCTGGCCTGGGGTAACTTATCTCATGTGAGTTTTCTTTCAGGGCACAATCCTCTCTCCCAAGAGTAGACAACATTTTTATAGAAAGGGGTAGATACTGGGTTGGCCAAAAAGTTTGTTTAGTAAAGTTTGTTTAGTTTTTTTGATAAAATAAAAGACATATTTTTCATTTTCACCAATAACTTTACTGATTTGGATATTTTGAGTATGTCAGCTCTCTCCCACAAAGTATAATGTTGATTGTTCTCAATTAATGGCTTGGTTTGATCACTATCAACTTAACACGTCTACCCAGCGATGGAGCATCGTTTAGAGAAAAATCTCCAGCATAAAACTTTCCAAACCACTTTTGACACCAGTTGTGTTTTTACCTTTCTTGAAATAATAAAGTATAATATGCCAAAAATGTCTTTACTTTCTTCCATCTTACTATTAAAATGTATACACAGAAATTCACCAATTTTGATAAGTTTTTATTTAAATGCATGTTGATAGGACAGCTGTCACAATACAATCTAACAAAATTGTTTGGAATGAAGTTAAAGACAACTAAGCTCTATTAGAGCCATGTTTTGGAAACAAACGAACAAACTTTTGGGCCAACCCAATATCTTAGATTTTGCAAATGTATTAATTTCCTAGGCTGCCATAATAAAATACCACAAAACCATGCATTTCTGTTGGTGGTTTACAATAAGAGAAATTTATTCTCTTGTAGTTCTGGAGGCTCTGAGGGAGAAACTCTTTCATGCCTCTTTCTGAGCTTCTGGTGGTTGTTTGCCGGTAACTCTTGGACTAGCAGATTCTTCACTCCAATCTCAGCCTCTGTCTCCACATGAATTCCTTCCCTCTGTGTATCTCCGTGTATCCTCTCCTCTTCTTACAAGTACACCAGCCGTTGAATTTAAGACCTATCTTAATTTAATATGACCTTATCTTAAGATAATTTCATCTACAAAGACCCTATTTCACAATATGGTCACATTCTGAGGTTCCAGGTGGACATGAATTTTTAGGAGATGGTACTCAACACACTACAGAGGACCATATGGTCACAGTTGCAATTAAACTCTGCTGTAGCACAAAAGCAGCCATAGACAGTACATACGCAAATGAATGGGCTGTGTTCCAATAAAATTTTGTTTATGGACACAGGCATTTGAATTATATATAATTTTACATGCCATGAAACATTGTTCTTCTTTTTATTTTAATCCACCAATTTAAAAGACTATGTTGATTTGTGGTACATACAAAAACAGGCAGGGAGTGAGGGATAGCCAGATTTGACCCACGGGCCAGAGTCTGCCAACATCTGATATATATAGTGTTGATGGGCAGAGGTAACTATCAGGAAATTTTTCTTCCTTCTGCTCATGTACAAAAGAGCCAAATTCTGAGAAAACCTGTTTGTGATTTGCATCAAGCAATTTTTGTTAGATAGCTTCAAGTTTCAGCAGAGAGGAAGCCAGACTGATCAGTAATGATGCCTGTTTGGCAGCATCATTCTTGGTGTGCTTGCCAAAATTTTGGTGAGGATTTTGCTGTCAAGATTAAGAGATGATGCAGGCTTAAATGAAGAACATGACCTGGACTCCTTACGTTGAAAGATTAGAGCATTTTCTTCATGGGCTCACAGTATTCCCTGCACCAAATGTTTTAGTATACTTTTGAAGTGATTTTAAATTAAAGGCATTTTGTGACTCAATACTACATGGCGTTCTGGTGAGTTGTTGTCAATCCCTAGACACTCATTCAAAGCCAGATATTAGATAATACTCTGCACATCTGAACAGAATTTATCTTCTAATGCTGAGAGTTGCTAAGTCATCCAGAGGCAAAATAAATCTAAACTTTCTGACTTATTATACACATTGTTTCTAATAAGATTGATGTACTATACATATTTTGAGATTATTGTTAAAGATTGTGATTATATATATTTTTTCTAATTATAAAACAATCATAATATGTGTAGAAAATTAAAATAATGCCAAAGTGAATAACATAAAGAGTGAAAGTTTCTCATAATCTCAATTCTCAACAATAATTTCTGAGATTTGGAAGTTATTATTATTATTTTTCAAATTTCCATCTCATCTAATTGTGAAAGCAAATGAAAAAGTACACTGAGCAGATAGTTTACATGTTTTAGAGACATTTTGGGGTGAAGTTTATGAACAAAAAGAGCAAAGTATGATTAGACATAAATAATAATCACACATTAAAATTATAGTATACTGGTAACAGGATATGAAAAAGTCATATTTTCTGACCTAAGGGATATATCTTCTTTTTTTTTCCAATAAACACAAAATGACCCAGTATTATTAATAACATATATGTATATAGTAAAATCCTATTATTCAGAAACTTATGATGCCTTGGGTTTAACAACAGATATTGTTTTTTACTACACAGACTCTACAATAAATATCCTACTTTCTTTGGTGACATCAACATTCTAATGCGGCTTTACCATTCATAACACATATTGGTAGGTGTTTTACTTGGTTGGGAATTGAGAAAATCTATGAACTTCAGTATCATTTAGGAAAGAGTTGATTGCCAGGATTTCAAGTGGATTTCAGTAATGACTGGTATGGTTTATGCACTTAGCAGCCCAGAACAGAATGGCTGAATTATCGCCACACTTGGATGACATAGAAATCTTATACACAGAAGTGGATAGATAATCCTCCACTTGTACACAAAAGTGGGTAGATAATCTTAACACTTACAGTATGTCTACAAGATGCCAACATACTTTATTACCAGCATCTTAGGGGTAACATAGGCTTTGGAACCAGACAGATTTGGGCATGAATCCTAACTTTATGTTCATTATTTATGAGGCCTTAAGTTACTTAAACTGAATTTTGGTTTCCTTATCTGCAAAGTGGGAATAAATTGTACTCACTTTGTAGGAGAGTTGTAAAGATTGGCATTAATTTTGTGTAAAGCACCAAGCTAGTGTCTCACATTTAGAAGGTGCTCAAAAATATTGTTTCTTTTTATTGCTACTATTTGAGAGTTCTTTAGATGATCCCATCCAACCCTCTGTTTAACAGAAGAAGAAATTGGACTCAGAAAGTTTATTCTCTTATACTACTCAGGTAGTTGGTGGAGGATAATTTCGACACTCTGATACAGTCTTCTTTCCATTATTTACTCATTTATTTATTCATTTGTCGTGTAGTCACCATTTATTATATAATTGTTAAGTTCCAGGTATTTTGCTGAACCTGTGGAATGAAATACAGACTATCTTGAGAAGTTTATAGTCTAATGGAAAACAAATGCATAAACAGAAATTATTGTTCAGTTTCTTAGATGCTATTATGAAATTATTTTATGTGTACTTATAAAAATGATTGAGGTAGTTGTCTAACTCAGCTTTGGGGAACCATTAAGGCTTCATAGAGACATTATATTTGAGTCTAGCCTTGACATCCGTATTGAAAATTGCAAGGTAGATTAGTGTATGTATGTGTGTGTAAACGTGCATGTGTTTGGGAGGGGGAGGGTGGTGAGAGATGGCATTTTAGATAGAAGAAACAGCTTGTGAAAAAGTTATGAAGGTGTTAAAGAGTGTGGCATATACACTCTGTGGCATATACATGGCAGCTTGGATAGTTTAATGTGGTTCTGGTAGTGGGAAGAGGCGAGACCAGAGGATGCCACAGAAAAGGGCTGGTAATGTAGCACTTCTTTTCCTACTGAAATGTTACCATGTGTTTTGTGGCAGCCAGAGAGTTAATGAGTGTTGATGTACATAAGGCGATAAATGAGGCTTTCTGAACTGATTTGGGAAACTGCCTATCCTTTATAGCATTGTTTTGGTATAAAATGTGGTCCAACTTCAAAATATCATGACCAAAATAAACATTTGGAATCCAAATTGTATGAAGAAACTCTATCTGGTGGTTGACTTACACAGTGTAGGCACTGAATAAATACTGGTTAAATATTTTACACAGTGCTTCAGTTATTCTAGAGTTACTTTTGATATAAAATAATAATTTATCCAATTCCATAGGGTAAAATAAAAGTTTATTAACAGGTATTACAATTATACATCTCTGGTTATTAATTCACCATTATAATCTGATTAATGTTTGGCTCATTATCCTGGGCCTTAGTTCAGGTAAGTTTGATTTTCATGGTTGCTAATTGGGCAAGGAAAACAGTCTGTACTATCTTAACTGTGTGTCCTTATTTAATTACATCCTATTTCAAAACTTATGTAAAATTATGTTTTTAGTGTGCAATAATTTACCACCTTTATGTATATCTTATATGAATAAATACTCCATTTTTAATTTCGTTAAAGTGATTTGTGGACATTTTTTTATGTGTGCAGTTAAAAAATCCCTCCATGTGTATCTTTTGAATGCAGTGTGCATTATTTCATCTTTGGAAAAAATACCTGTTTTCAGGCTAGGCCTGATACGCTAACATAACTGTATTTCCACATTCCTTCATATTTTGTTAATTAAGTAATTTGATATTTTTCTTCTCAGTTTTTATTTTTTTAAATATATTTTATTGATTATGCTATTACTGTTGAACCAATTGTTTCCCCTTTGACCCCTCCACCTGGTATCTCCATTCCCTCCAGCAACCCCCACCTTAGTTCATGTCCTTAGGGTCATGCATATAAATTCTTTGGCTACTTCATTTTCTATAGTTTTTATAACATCCCCCTGTCTATTCTGTACCTACCAATTTGTACTTCTTAATCCCTTCACCTTTTTCCCCATTCTCCCCCTTCCCCCTCCCAACTAATAACCCTCCAAATGATCTCCATATCTATGATTCTGCTTTTGTTCTGTTTCTTTGCTTAGTTTGCTTTTTAGATTCAATTGTTGATAGTTGTGAATGTATTACTATTTTAATGTTCATAATTTTGATCTTCTTTTTCTTAGATAAGTCCCTTTAACATTTCATATAATAATGGCTTGGTGATGATGAACTCCTTTAGCTTTACCTTGTCTGGGAAGCACTTTATCTGCCCTTTGATTCTAAATGGTAGCTTTACTGTGTAGAGTAATCTAGGCTCTAAGTCCTTGCTTTTCATCACTTTGAATACTTCTTGCCAGTTCCTCCCAACCTGCAAAGTTTTTTTTGAGGAATCAGCTGACAGTCTTATGGGAACTCTTTTGTAGGTAATTCTCTGCTTTTTTTCTTGCTGCTTTTAAGATTTTCTCTTTACCTTTAACCTTTGGCGTTTTAATTATGATGAGTCTTGGTGTGGTCCTCTTTGGTTCCAACCTTATTTGGGATTCTCTGTTCTTCCTGGACTTGTATGTCTATATCCTTCACCAAATTATGGAAGTATTATTTCATTACTTTTTCAAATATGTTTTCAATGTATTGATCTTTCTCTTCTCCTTCCAGCAACGCTATGATTTGAATGTTAGTACATTTGAAGTCGTCCCAGAGGCTCCTTACCCTATCCTCCTTTTTTGGATTCTTTTTTCTTCTTGATGTTCTGATTAAATGTTTTTTTTCTTCCTTATGTTTCAAATCATTGATTTGATTCTTGGCTTCATCTTCTCCACTGTTGACCCTGTACATTTTTCTTTACTTAACTTAGTGTAATCTTTTTTTCTCCCTGGGTCTTTTTTATGCTGTTGAAGTACCCAATGAGTTCCTTGAGCATCCTAATAACCAGTATTTTGAACTCAGTATCTTATAGATTGCTTATCTCCATTTTGTTTAGTTCTTTTTCTGGAGTTTTGTTCTGTTCTTTCATTTGGGCCATATTTCTTTATCTCCTCATTTTGGCAGCCTCCCTGTGTGTGTTTCTATTTATTAAGTAGAGCTGCTTTGACTCCTTGTCTTAGTAGCATGGCCTATTATAGAAAAGTACACCTGTAACTTGGATGGGGCAGAGACTTAGGTAATTGCTTGGGTGGGGCAACCTGTGGGAACCAGGTTGATGGAGTCTCAGGTATGGTGTTGCTGCTCTGTTGCTCTGTGTGGGGAAGGGCTCAGAAAAGGGACAATGGCCACTGCATGGCCTCTGGAGTTTTGTCTGGGAGCAAGCTGTCCCTGGCACTCACCTTGATACCTTAACACTTCGGTTTCTCCCTGCATGCCACTGGTGTCCTTTCAGCTGCTGCCCTGGTGCTGGAGCCCAGAAGGCATGAGTCTGCATAAGTTCTAGGTCTGTTACAGGCTCTTTAAGAAGAGACACCTGAGAATCCTGAAGTTTCTTCTACTACCCCGATACCCACTAGTTTTTACAGCCAGAATTTGTAGAGACTTATCTTTTTGGCACTGAAACCCTGGGCTGGGTGGTCTGGTGTGGGGCCGGGATCCCTCATTCCTGAAGTATGCCCCTAGATTTTTATCCACCACACATGGTTGTGGGACTACCTGTTCTGTAGCTCTGCATCTTCGCATCTCTGAATCTCTTACCTGTGTAGATGAATGTGACTTATTTAATCCCTTGGTTGTCAGACTTCCATACAGCTCAATTTTCTGATGACTCTGAGTGATTGTTGTTTTGTAGTTTAGTTATAATTTTTACTGTGGTTATATGAGGTGGTGAGTTGTGTCCATCTATACCTCCACCTTGACCAGACTCTCGGTTTTTCATGGAGTTGTCACAGAGGCATGTTTGTTGCATTAAATTTTATGCAACAGAAAATCTTATAACTTTGTGATATTAAATTTGAATATGATCTGACCGTACAAAGTCTAGGTTTTATTTTGTTAAAAAAGATTTCTTATTTACATTCTCTAAGGGGTAGCAATCAGGACCATCCAATTCAGAAACAAGAAAATCTTGATAGGTTGGAGGGACCTGCTCAGAACTTTGCTATGTTAAAGAAATGAAATGGGTAGGTAAATAGTGGGCAAGGAGGGTGGGGTTTTAATTTGTGTCAGTTTGAGGGTTTAATTGAGAAGAATTCAACTAAGGTGGCTTTTGATAGCATTTCTACAATTTGGCATTTAAAAATAACCAAAATATTCCTTAATTCTTGGGTCATCTTTAGGGACTCTAAGTCTTGACAGGGTTTGCTTTATTCTATAGTTCTATTAGTTGAGTAACTTTTTCAGATAAAATAATAAATGCACACAAGTATAGTGTTTTGAAGTCTTATAGGTCCTCTAAGCATAGGAGTAGCTGTACCCTAGATGAGTCACTGAAGAGATATTTCTGGAAATTTCTGTCACTATGGCAACCACTTTCAGCCCAGGTTATCAGTTAGCTTTTGCCGCATAACAAAACACTCCCAAACTTACTGGCTTAAGCAAATAACCTTTATATTTTCTCATGTTTCTGTGGGCTGGCTTGGTTGAGGCTGGTTGATTGAAGATGGCCTCACCCACTCCCATGTCTGTGCTCTCATCTAGGGAGCTTGGATGATTCTCCACACAGCCATCATCCAGCAGGCTCGTCTTGGCTTATTCACAATGTCCAAGGAGCAAAAGAGGGCAAGTCTCAATATGCAAGCCTTTTTCAAGTCACTGCTTGTGTTATATTTCCTAATATCCTATTGGCCAAAGCAAATCATATAGCAAAGCCTAGATTCATGGGTGGAAATATAGACTCTACCTCCTGACATGAGAAGCAACAAAGGGGTTTGTCTGTGGGGCTTAGAGGAATTTGTGATCATTTTGAAACTGATCCCAGTCACCATAGGAGTTTTTCTGTGTGTTCAGTAGGAGGTTATAGCAGTGAGCACAGTCTATGGCTTCAAAAATACCATACTTACATAAAATATTTACTGCATGCTAAGTCTATAAAACTTCTTTAGAAACCTATCAATTTAAAAAGTTGAATTAAAGAAGGGAAATATGAAAGTGCACTAGCATTACTTCACATTTTATAAAATGTGTTTACATAGATGGCTTTTTAAAAAAATCTTTCAAGCCTCTTTGTGAGATAGGAATTAGATCATTTTCCTCATTTCGTAGGTGTGTAAACTGGTGCACACGTATGTTAGGAATCTTACCTGGAATTGCTCGCCTAGTTATTCTCACGGTAAATCTTGTGCCCACACCTCCGTGCTGTACCCAGGAGTCTCTAGAGGTGCTCCGTTGCTCATTTAGTGCAGCAAGGGGCAAACAAAGGCAATTAGTAGAGTTTCTGTAATTTTTTTAGCCACACCACTTATATACATTATGCTTTCATTCAGTGAAACATCTGAAAATATATAATTTTTTAAAGAAAAATGTTTCTATAAATGCTACTCTTTTTAAGAACCTGGTGAATTCTCTTTTTCTGTTTGTTTTTCCTCTCTGGAGTTTGTTAACACCTATGTGCAGTTGTCTCCGCATTATACTTGCACCTTTACTGAATTGCACAAGAATTGCTGAATTGCACAAATTTTCTCTACCCTAAATGTTAACAGTTTCTGCATTCATTTTCCTGCAAGAAACTGGTTGATCTTATTTATTTATTTGTTTATTTATTTATTTATTTATTTACACTGTACAGGGCTCGTAGACTTTTCATAGGCCCGATATAAAACACCAGAGAGAGGCAGATTCCTAAAGATTTTTTAAGTGAGAGACTACTATCCTTTAAACTGTACTTTCACACAGTACTTGGAGAATACTTGTCCTTTCTTGTCTGCGTGCCTTTCATTGAGATTATCTCATTCCTGGCTGCGTGACCCTGGACAGGGAAGCAGTGTGCCCCAATGTCTCATGCCTTCCTCAGCACAGAAGTTGACCGTGGTAAAAAAGAATCATCAGGGGCATTAGATGATCTTGAGCTGACTGTTTCAATTTTCTTAGTTAATTTATTTTACATACTTGGAGGGAGGTTTAAACGAGGTAAACTAGATAAAATCATTTGTAAACCCATAAAAGCTATAGAAACATGAACTATTAGTAGAAGCATACCTTAAAGTACCAATAAGAGGACCCAATATAATGATTTGAAATTCTTAATTATCAGGTTTATAAAAATTCAAGGAATTTTGAACTCACTCTCTATATTGTTCCTGTATTGTTAGGCTCAACAATACAGGAGAAATACTGGAGTCTGGGAGTAATCACAACTGCTCTTGACTGCACAAAGCCAGGAAATTAGTTTAGTGGTGAAATTTTTATGGTTAACCTCTCGTCCCCATCACAAGCCTCACCCCAAAAGAGTTTGGAGAGGGCCTGCAGAATCTCCTCAGGGGTCTATTCGAGAGGCAATTAACATTCCTACCTGACCAGTCTCTGGTTGCTCCCTGCACACTGCACAGTACATACACCCCTCCTCACCCTTAGTCTGGATCCTTTTAGTGAGTCCTAATTGTATTCATGGCCCTGGCTTTCAGGCTGAGGTAACCTTTATGGCCAATTTATGGGCTATTTTCAAAGAAATTTCCTAGTGTGTTACAGAGATTTTATTTACTTTCACAAGACCTCATCAATGCATTCATTATAAAGAACCATATTGGTTTGCTTTGCTAGTCTTTCCTTCATGCTGCCACCTCTATAGGAAATTACACTGCATGCAGAGGCTTCACACAGAGAAAAGATGTCTTCTTATTCAGTGGAACCAATTTCTGTCTTGTGTGTTACTTTGACTGTCATAACATTCTCAGGCATGAACTTCACTCTCTTGATTAATATTTATAACCTCCTCTTTAGGCACCTGTAATGCCAGTGCTTGTGGGGGCGGGAAGCTCAGTACATGGCAGGCGGGATAATTGATACAGTCTGTTAACACAGAAAGAGTCCAGGGTGGTGAAGAGGTCCCACCATCAAAGGAAGCCCTGGGAGTGATTCTGGCTACTCCGACTAGTCCGAATTGGAGGCAGCATGACTCACTGGACATGGGCCCCTTGTTGCTGTGTCTATTGGTTGCTGTTTTCCCCTGTGACTTTGGGTAATTCCCTGAAGTTTGATACCTTTATTTCCCCACCTGTAATGTGGACTGAGTGACTGCTACATGGGCTTGTGATAAATAGGACAAATGATAAGTCTACAAAGCTGCCTTGCTCTCAGAAAGGTTAAGATGAGAGTATTTCTCTCCCACTGGAAAGAAAAGATTTCCAGGAGCAGCGTGGAATGACAGGCACTGGAAAGGCAGGTCTCTCTGCTGGCTCTCAGGTACTGCCCACCGATGGAACCACACAGCAATATCATGTAGCTCTAGTAGATCATGATACAAGATCTGGAAGACTTAAAGACTAAAGGGAAAAAAAGGCTGGAATGCCGTTTTTGGATTGAGAACTGCTTATGGGTCATTTACATAAGCTTTTCTGATCTTTGTCTTAAGTTAGTGGGTGATTTTTGATCAATCACCTTGTACCTTGGGTCCATATGATTAATTAATTCATTTGTATACTCACTATTTATTCAATCAATGCATTTTCTTGGAGAATGTAGTGTGTTTAAGATAACGTAGAATGCTATCTAAATTTTAGTGTTCAGATCAATACTACCTTCTTCATGAGTCCCTTTTCCGATACCCTTAGTTGCCAGTAATTATTTTTGCTCTGGTTTCCTACTTTCTAACTTTCTTATAGTACTAATCACATACTGATACAAATTAATGTTGTGTACATATTTCCTATACAGTAATTCTTACTTATTGAATACCTAAACTGCCTAGCACATCCCCTTATACTTTACAGATACTTGATAAATATGTCATAGAAGACATATAGAACAATAACAATGGTATAAGACAATATATATTATGTGAACAGATGGGTGGTCCATGTAATAGATGCTAGGGAATTAAGAAAACATGGACTGAGGAGCAAGGAAAGCCACTTAAAACTACTCAGGGAGGTGATGGGTAGAAATGGGGTGAAAGCATTCTAGGTAGAGGAAACTCATTAGCAACTGGCACCTAAGGAAAAGATTGTATCTCTGGGAACTCGGCAGTAAATAGCCACTAGAGAATGGTGCACTGTAGATACCAAACTAAGGCAATAGGATTCTCCTGAAAGCAAATTTTTGATCAAGAGAGAGACAAGATCACAGAGATATTTGGGGAAGATTTCTCAGGTGAGGAAATGGTATGCAGGGTAGTGAGACAGCCTAGAGGCAAGGGGAAGTGAAGAATCTGTTACTAGTGCAAAAGTACATGAACACCTTCTTCCAGACAATGAAGGCGTGAGGCAGTGAGACTAGGGCAGAAGAGCAGAATGCAATAGTGAAAGGGTGCCAAGCGACAATGTGACTGAGTTGGAGAATAAAGAAAAGGGTGGAACGAAAATCAACTCTAAGGTCTTGTGTTTGGATGACTTTGAAAATAGTAAATAGAAAAATCAATTTTAGAGAAAAAACAAGGCATTCAGCTTTAGACATCTCAGCTCAAGGAATGAATATACTGGAGTGCAGGGAAGGAAGGGGTTAAGCAGCTTGTTAGAAGTTCAGAACTGGAGCTTAGCAGGGAGGGAAGAGGTTAGGAAGTAAATGCAGATAAAACAGAGTTGTCCAGCTTTTGGCCTTTGTTACAAACTCCTTGATGGCAGGACCAAGTCCCATTTGTTTTTGCTGTCTGCCTTTACCTGTAAGTGTTTGGCACATCGTAGGCATTTTGTGAATCATTCTTCTTGAAAACTACCTAAAATCATAAGCAACTGTATGCTACCAGTGCCTGTGAATGAGGTAGAAAAAAGCACTTAAAGGTGAAATTCACGGACCAGTAAAATATTTAGGTAACAGTCTCAGTTTTCTCTCTTTCCAGGAAAGTATTTTATTAGTACAAATTACCAAATTAAAATTTATATTTTGTTTCATCTCTTGATGAATTAAAAGGCTTGAAGCTTGTGACAGATTGGTTACCTCAGTTAATTGATATTTTGTGCTTGCTTATTCCCAAGTCCCTTAAAATTCTAAGAAATCTCTTTCTCGATGTCAAGCAGAATTTTTTTTTAAAAAACCTAAATAAAGCAACTAATCCTTGAACTATTGAGACTGTACATTATACCAAACATCTCCGTTTTGCTCCCCATATTTCTCTGTAAATTACCCAGCACTGAGAAATAGTGGTTGGGCCTGGTGAAAAGGTAATGTTTGGGTTCAGTTTCTGTAGCTTAGTCTGCTTCCCCCTCGAACCGGGGAGAGCTCAGGCAATGTATCTTTCCAAATGTGGAGGGAAGAAATCAGCTCCCTCCAGCCCGTCAGCTCTCGCAGGAGCTGGACGGATGCCTGGTTGCTCCTGGAGAATTGTGCGGCGGCCAGTGCAGCTGCGCTCCTAGTTACAGGGTGACCAAGAAAAGTCCCTTTCTATGCACTGGTTTTTTAGCCTGTAGACATTGAGGCACCAGGATGTTGTAGGGATTTGGGAGGGACTCTGCCCTATAAATATGACCTTTCCAAAGTGGCCCCCTCCTCCTCCTGAATTTAGCCTAGCCCACAGTTTACACTGTAACACAGCAGAGAAACTGCACGGTTAAGTCTTTTCTCCCTTCAAGAGAGGGACACTCACCCCTGCCGAAGTGCAGAAAAAGAGAGGAGGGTGGATGGTAGAAAAGGGCCTCCTTTGGTTTCCCTTCTGTGACTGGAGGAGGAGTGGCACAGTGGCAGAGCCTGGGTTAGGAGATGGTAGGAGCTCTGCTATTTCTTAGCTGTGTGATGCTTTCAAGTTACTCTACCACTCTGGGCCTCAGATTCCTCTTTGCAAAATGAGGGGCCCTAGCTAACCCTAACTAGGCAATCTTGAATGTCTCTTTCCTCTCCTAAAATTCTACATTTTAAAAATTTCATGGGATGAAAGAGAATAAACACTCCAAGATAGTCTCGTCGTAATCCCACTGGGGTACTGCACAATGTACAGCTCAAAGATAAACACTTATCTAGGCTTTTAAAAGTACTTTGGGAAAAGTAAAGAAAAAGTAAAGTTCAGAGGATATAATTGATCCTGACATTTCTATTACATTCAGAAAGTTACAACCTTGAACTAGGGTTCATGAATTGGTCAGATCCTGAGTTTCGAGGGGAAACTTCTTGGCTGAGCTTCTGATTTATGCTGACCTTGAAGAAGCAAGGGCTCTGAGCCTGAAGGCCTGTGCTACAGTATGAAGGCAAACCTCTGATTAAACTGCTCCATTTAGCTCTGCTTCTGGTCATCAGGGGGTGTGCTGTCAAGTTACCACTGTGACTGAGAAGTTCAGTCCATGTAGGTACTTGGCAAGGGTTGGCATCTATACAGTCATGTGCATTGTTTGTGTTGAAATCCCATAATATCCCAGGGCAGTTTAATTCTGTGGTGGAACCAACTTGAATAATTAAACAAAGCAAAGATTTGACAACACTGTACTTACGGAACAACACAGCTGTGATTCCAGGAGCTCAGTGTGGAGAAGGGGTTGGGGGCCTCTGTCATAGCAAAAGCATGCTTTGTAACACAACAATTTAGCAGAGATCCAAAGTGCTACAGAACAGAGGCTGTAAAGAGTATGGTCTGTCAGGAGTGAATGGGTCGTGGTGTCTCTTTGGAGATTGTTAAAGGATTTGGTTGGTCATGTCTGCTTGGTCACGAGCACCTCATGAAACGAAACTCCATGCTGGGGTGGGGCGTCGCACCCTACTCTCCCTCTGTAAACACTTTTACTAAGTGGTTTATAGATGATCAGTAAGTAAACAGCTGGGAGAGAAAAGAACGCTCTTGGGAACAACTAAAAATTTGATACTGTTTTTCCTGTCTGTGATAAACCTAAAGATTGAAAAAGCCTACAGACTCTTGGACTATCATTATAACAGAAATGTGTATATTTAAAAAGATGTCTTCTCTGCTACCTCTATTTTATTGTGTAAGGCTTTAACAAAAATTGAAAGACTCTTAAGTAACTAATTTTCTGACTGAGATCTCCATTGTGAAAGCATTCTCTTATTTTATCCCGATTGTGATGGTGTGTTGTGTTCCTGAGAAGCACAGGGGATGCTTTTCAGTGACTGTCCCCTCCCCAGTCACATTCACAGGAGCCTTCTGTAGCCTGAGCCCGCTCTGGCAGCGAGTGAGAGCCAAGGCATGGGCTTAGCAACATAAATAAATCAGCATGTGATTCTGAAAAGCAGCAGTCATGTTACCATGTGATTTGCATGCTTTGACTTCAGAAATCTCCGAGAAAAGTTATTGCTGTCATGTTTTTTTTTTGTAATTAATGTCACTGTAATTACAGTTGTTTTTCCATAAAAATACATTCACCTCAGAGTTCAATTAAAAAAACACTTATTAATTTATTTTTAGATTGAAGGGAAGGTAGGGAGAGAGGGAGAGAAATATCAGAGTTGCCTCTCACAAGCCCCTAGCTGAGGATCTGGCCCACAACCCAGGCATGTGCCCTGATGGGGAATTGAACCAGTGACTTTTTGGTTTCTGGGATGATGCCCAACCCACTGTGCCACACCAGTCAGGATGTAACATTCAATTTTTTTCTCATTTTTCTCATGGCAGGTTATATAGTTTAAGATGACAATACACTTCTGAAATGACATTTTATAGATGTGTGAAAAGAAATGTTAAATATTGACTTTTGGGAAAGTTTTAAAATCTTCCTTTGGATCTGGGCTATCTTAACATGGATTTATTTATTTTTTCTTCTTTCTGTCTCCATTTGTTTTTCCTTTTACGACTCCTGACTCCACTTTTGGAGATTAGATTCCACTGTGAATCCGCATCTCTTTTCGCTGCACAGTTTCTTCACTCTACAGTGTCTTCCTCCTGGTTTGGTGACCACGGCACCTTCCAGACACCTGTCCACAGCTCCGGTTCCTCCTGGCAGACTTCCGGTGTCTCTGCTGTATGATAGCTTCCTGGTGCATCATCCTACAATGTCCACATCATTTTCTACAGGAAGTTCCACCTCCACTCAGTTCATACTGTTGGCCATCCCCTCAAAACGCCGCCCTGTGTTCTCACTGGTCAGTTTCAGAACGTTGGCGTTTCTGTGCCCCTCACGGCTCGCCTTTCCATACTTAGTTATCTCATGCCTGCACATTTTTACTTGGTCTCCATGTCTGAGGTTTCATTGCTACAAAGTATCTGATATTTCAGAACAACATTAATTCCTGGTGTGTTTACAACCCACTTTGCTTTAAAGTCTTTCATCAGATTTTTCTCATCTTTAGTTTTACCTTTAATCTCTATAATTTATCCATATGTAATTTTTAGGGCAAAGCTCCCAGACTCCCATTACTTAATTTTCTTCACTGTGTGCTACTTGTATATTTTCTATAAAGTCTTGGCCATGGTCAGTCACATTCCTCCTACAGACTTACTTCTAAATGCATTTACCATCTTTTCCTCTGTTCTAGAATGTGACTACTTTTCCCATTCCAATCCTTATGCCTTTTATATATGTATTCAATAATTTCATTCATTTTTCCTTTGCTGTGCTGGTTAGGACATCCAGCACAATTTTGAACAGATTTAAGAGTAGCTGATACACTTATTTTATATTTGGTCTTAAAAGAATCAACACTGCTTGTGATGTTTAGTGTGTATTATTTTACAAATATCTTTTGATAGGTTAAGGAAGTTTCCTTTTTCAAATTTTTACATGACCATTTAAAAATTATGAATGGATTATTTTAATTCAAGTGTTTTTTCCTGGATTTCTTGAGATAATCATATAGTTTCTTTTCTTTAATCTGTTAATATGGTTAAGTTACATTAAAATTTCAAACATGATACTATTTTTGTTTTCCTGTGGTGAACCTAACTTGATTTTTGTATAATGCCTTTTTTTAAATACATTGTTGGAGGCAGATTTACAGTGAAGCTAAGGAAGATAGTTTAAGCTTTAGTACCCCATGCTTGCATCAACTCTTTCTAACATCTGTTGATCTATGTGTATATTCCTGTTCCCAAACTACGGCACTTTTATTTTATTCTACTATTATAAATGTATAAGACATCAGGTAGGGCAATATTTCTCTTACTATTTTTCAAAAGTTTCTTGGTTGTTTCATTGCATTTTTTACTTCAGTTATATTTTTAAATCAGCCAGTTCAACTTCTTTTTAAAGACCCTGTGGGCTTCTGACTAGGTTTATATTAAAATTATGGTTTTACCTGGGGACAGCTGACATCCATACATCCTGGTCATGGTGAAGTATCAGGGACCAGGTTTACTCCTTGCCTTAAACAAGTGAAAGTAGGACAAATATGTGAAACAACAATTTTCAGGTTTTAGACACAGGCTTATGGTGATTAAGAGAAGGAGAATAAGTGAGGAGGACCCTATGAATGCCACAGTTTGCTACCTAGAGAGGATTTCAGGCTGCAGTGCAGTCGGGGAGAGAACCTAGACAGGGTCTGGTGAGCTCCTTGAATTCAGGGTACTGAGCTCAGAATTCAGGGGTGCCAAGGCTGCTGGAATTCACAAGGCAGAGGGAAATAAAACTTCTTTAAGCATACAAAAGCTAAAAGAATTTATAAGCAGCAGACTTGTGCTATAAAAAATGTTCATGGAAACTGGTCAGACAGAAAGAAAATGATACTAGATGTAAATCTGGATCGACACAAAGGAATGAACACCAGAAGGAGGAAATAGATACATAAATATAAATGGCATTTAAACAAATATCTTTATGTGATAATTGAATATTTAAAGATAAAATAGTAAATATTATTGGTTTTATAATAATAGCATATAGGTTATACAATACATGAAACAACAGCACAATGTCTGGGAGAGGGAAATTAAATTGTACACTGTTAGGAGGTTCTTATTCTATTTATGAAGTGGTATAAAATATGGAGCCTTCTTTTTTAGGATCAATGCTTATTTTTATATTGTTTTAAGTTTTCTTTTGTGTCCTTCATAAATAGCTTAATTTTTTCTTGTGCCTGTACATTTTATATTAAGTTTATTTTTGATTCAACTTTAGTTTTTATCAAATGAATACATGTACATGATTTAAGTCATATATTACAGAAACACTATTCTTTCAACTTTCTCCATCTCCTTTTCGTATTCCATTATGACAAATGTTTTCCGATCCTCAATTTACAGTTGACCTTTGACCAATGCAGGGGTTAGGGCACTGATCCCCTTTCCAGTCCAAAATCCAAGTATAACTTTTGAGTTCCCCAAAATGTAGTTGTCATTTGATATTTGCAGGGGACTGGTTTCAGGATCCTAACACAATACCAAAACCCAGGAATGCTCAGCCCCCCTGTATAAAATGCTGGGGATCATGCTTACAGCAGCCCGCCTCATCCACAGACTCCCAACCTCAGCCTAAAAACAGTACAGGTATTTTTTGAAATTGCCTCTGTCATCAATTAGGAAGTCCTTTGACCTCTTCCTTCTTTCTCATCCCTGTGTTTGAGGAGTCTCAAGTCTTCCTCGTTTTTATTTTACTCCTATATCTTGATGGAACACATTCTTTAGTAGCTTTCCTAGAAGCACTCATGGAAAGTAAAGTTTTTAGGTCCTAATTGTCTGAAATCTGTCACCCTAGATATGATTCCTCATTTGGCTGAATTCAGGTGTTCTTGTTAAAAATATTTTTTTCTAAAAAATTTGGAAACATTTCTTCTTTAATTACTTACTGAAAGTGTCACTATTTGAAATCCAATGCCACTTTCATTTCAGGGAGCTTACAGAATCTTCTGTTTGGGTGCTCTGAAATTTCAGTGATGTGCTGTGTAATTGTGTTGTGTAATTGAATCAGAAGCCTATGTTTATTACTTCAGGAAATTTTTGTATTTATTTCTACTACAATATCCTCCCTGTCATTTTCTCTGAGATTTCTCTTTAGAATTCCTATTATTCAGATACTAGATCTCGTGAATTGATTCTCTTTTCTTCCCTCCACTATTTGCAATCCCTCTATTCTTTTGTTCTACACTTTTGGAGTTTTCCTCAGCTTTATCTTCCAATCTTTCTCTTGTTTTTGCTTTGTTCTATTTTCCATATATATATTTTTAAGTTTCCAGAGCTCTTTTTTGTTCTCTGAATGTTGTCTTTCTTCCTTCCTTCCTTCCTTCCCTCCTCCCTTCCTCCCTCCCTACCTACCTACCTCCTTCCCTCTTTCTCTCTTCCTTTCTCCTTACTTTCCTATCTGTAGTTTCTTAAATGTTTTTATTTGTTCTTCAACTTTCTGCATTTGTCCTTATGTGTTTGTTTGTTTTTATCTTGTTAGAGGTTTTAGCCAAATAAATGTCTAAGGATCCTTGATCATTCATTCATATCAAGAGTGAAACATTAAAAAGCTAATTGGAATGTCTGGGAACATGAGCTTTACCATTATGATTTTTGCTCCATAAATCGAGTAGGTCTTTTACAATAAGTTTATCTAAGAAATTTATTTCCAGGACTTCTGGCCAAGATGGAGGTGTAGGTGGATACACTGTGCCTCCTTGCACAACTAAAATTAAGGGCAACAAAAACTTAGAAATAAACAAATAACCAGAACAGACAGAAAACTGAACTGTACTGAAGTCCCAACAACCATTCATCCAGACTGGTAAGAAGGGCGGAGTTGGCGGCTGGCGGAGAGGGGTCGTGGCAGGAAAAAGTGGTGCCTGGCAGACCCCGGGCACAGGCACAAGGGGGAAACAAGCAGACCCAGTGAGGCGCACAAGGCAGCTGCCTGTCTGTAGTCACACATTTACGCGCAGACAAACCAGGTGAAAATGGGCAGCGAGACAGACTGCACAACCCAGGGCCCCAGTGCCGTGAAATAAAGCCTAAAAGCACTGATTGAAAACACTTGTGGAGATTGAGGTGCAGGGAGAGACTCCCAGCCTCAAAGGAGAGTTCATTGGAGAGACCCACAGGGTCCTAGAACATACACAAGCCTACCCATCCGGAACCAGCACCAGAAGGGCCCAATTTGCTTGTGGGAAGCAGCAGAGGAGACTGGAATCTGACAGAGAGTGGAGCAAGCGCCATTATTCCCTCTCTGACCCTGCCCCCACATACAGAGTCACAACACAGCAACTGGGTTGCCCAGCCCTAGTGAACACCTAAGGCTCCGCCCCTCACTGTAACAGGTGCAACCAGATCAAAAAAAAGACTGAAACAGAAGAAGAAATCAAAGCCTCAGAGCCAATACTTTTAAGTGACCAAGAGGTAGCCAACCTATCAGATGTACAGTTCAAAGCACTGGTGATCAGGACACTCACAGAATTGGTTGATTTTGGTCACAAATTAGATGAAAAAATGAAGGCTATGCTAAGTGAAATGAAGAAAAATGCACAGGGATCCAATAGTGATGGGAAGAAAACTGGGTCTCAAATCAATGGAGTGGACCAGAAGGAAGAAAAAACATAAAATCAGAAAAAAATGAAGAAATAAGAATTCAAAAAAATGAGGAGAGGCTTAGGAACCTCCAGGACATCTTTAAACATTCCAACATCTGAATTATAGGGGTACCAGAAGGGGAAGAGGAAGAGCAACAAGCGGAAAACTTATTTGAACAAATAATAAAGGAGTACATCCCCCAATCTGACAAGGGAAACAGACTTCCAGGAAGTCCAGAAAGCTCAGAGAGTCCCTAAAAAGTTGGACCCAAGGAAGCATGCACCAAGGCACATCATAATTACATTACCCAAGATTAAAGTGAAGGAGAGAATTCTAGAAGCTGCAAGAGATAAGAAGATAGTCACCTTCAAAGGAGTTCCCATCAGACCATCAGATGATTTCTAAAAAGAGACCTTACAGGTAAGAAGGGGCTGGAAAGAAGTATTCCAAGTCATGAATGGCAAGGACCTACATCCAAGACTGCTCTGTCCAGCAGAGCTTTCATTTAGAATGGAAGGACAGATAAAGTACTTCCCAGATAAGGTCAAGTTAAAGGAGTTCATCATCACCAAGCCCTTATTTTATGAAATGTTAAAGGGACTTATCTAACAATAAAAAGGTAAAAAATATGAACAGTAAAAAGACAGCAAACTCAGTTATTAACAACTCCTAAAACAAAAACAAACTAAGCAAACAACTAGAACAGGAACAGAACCACAGAAGTGGAGATCACATGGAGGGTTAGCAACAGGGGAGTGGGAGGAGGAGAGAGGGGGAAAAGGTACAGAGAATAAGTAGCATAAACGATAGGGAGAAAATAGGGGGAGGGCAAGAATAGTATGGGAAATATAGAAGCTAAAGAACTTATGACACATGGACATGAACTAAAGGGGGGGATGTGGGTGGGAGGGGGTGCAGGGAGGAGGGGAGTGAAGGGGGAAAATGGGACAACTGTAATAGCATAATCAATAAAATATATTAAATTTTTTTCCCCATTACTAGCTTGCTAAAATAAAATTTAAAATAAGGAATGTATTTTGTATTTTAACAATGCTTCTTGGCATCTGTTGAAATCACATACTCTTTAACCTTTAACCTGTTAATGCTTTTTCTAATGGTAAGATTTATAACAGCAGCAAAGGTTTTGTTGCCCCTCTTTAAGGAGAAGCTTACATTTGATGCTTTCTAAGAAAGGAGAAATTTTGGAGCAGGAAGGTGACCTGGTGGCTGAGGCTGCCTGTGCAGAGCCGGTGTTGCACTCTCTTGCTCTATGCTGTGCCGAAGTTAAGATCTGCCTTTCCAAACAAGAATTTGACCTAGAAAGACCATGAGATATTTTAAGGATTGTAATTATTCTCACATTTTTTGTGTTTATTATAATTTTTGCTTTATAAACAGTCTATATGGAATTAAATCTCATTAGCATGTCACCTAAGGCATTTCAGTTGCCACATTTTAAGGGCAAGAAAGGCTATTTACAAAATGTTGTATTTTTTTTGATGACCCTCTCATCTGTGGTTTAACTACTTTCCTTACCACAACATAGTTTTCCTCCTACTCTTTATTGTCACATGGCAATCAAAAGACCGAGCCTTGTTTTCCTCCTGAAGTATCTTGCTCTTTTACATACTTCCTTAAAGAAGAAGGAAGAATTAGAGGACTGTTCTAATTGTTAGTATTAGCTGAGGGAATGTCTGAGTTGCAGAAGTCTCAGAAGTTACTGGTGGAGTGAAAAAATAAGAGGCAGCCTAACGTAGTAGTTGAAGAGACTTAGACATGGGAACTAAACCAGGAGGTTGAACACTCACTTCTCACTGACTACCAAGTCACTCTGGGTCTTACTTTCCTCATATATAAAATAATGAAGCTGGTTCACTACATTTTTTCTATGGTCTTTCTGGGCTCCAACTTTCTTTTAGATTTTATTTATTTTTAGAGAGAGGAGGAATGAGGGAGGGAAACATTAATATGAGAGAGAAACACTGATCAGTTGCTTCTTGAATGTGCCCCAACCAGTGACTAAGTCCACAACCCAGGCATGTGCCTTGACCAGGAATTGAACCCGTGACTTCCTGCTTTGCAGGGTGACACTCCAACCAACTGAGCCACACCAGTTAGGGTCTAACATTCTTTTGTACTAGCAAAATCAACTCTTGAAAATATTCAATAAATGGATATATGCATTTTATTGTGTAATTGTGAACTGCATTAATATTACAATATTTTACAATTAGATATTTTTCTTTTTGTTATGAACACTGTTTCATTTTTAAATATACAAAATAAAAGTCTTTCTGGAACACTCTAAATATACCCATGGTAGTCAGGATAATGGTCACTCAAGACGTCCATGTCCTAATTCCTGAACCCTGTTAATGTGTTTCCTTACATTAAATAGGACTTTGCAGATGTGATTAAATTAAGGTTTAAGATGCAATTATCCTGGATTATTCAGGTCCTTATATATCAAAGATGGAGGAAGAAGAGGTCAGAATGATGACCAAACCTACACTTGCTGGCTTTGAAAACAGAAGGGTGATGTCAGCCAAGGAAACGGGCGGCCACTACCAGGGGTGTCCAAACTTTTGGTGTCTCTGGGCCATGCTGGAAGAAGAGTTGTCTTGGGCCACACATTAAATACACCAACACTAATGAAAACTGATAAACAAAAAGAAAATGTTTTAAGTAAATTTACGATTTTGTGTTGGGTCACATTTATAGCCATTCTGAGGCGCATGTGGTCCCCACCACTGCGAGTTGGACACCCCTGCAGCTGGAAAAGTCAAGGAAGTGGATTCTCTCCTAGAACGTCCAGAAAGAGTGCAGCCCTGCTGAAACCTTGACACATTGTAGATTTCTAACCTACAGAACTATAAGGTAATATATTAGTTTTGTCTTAAGCCACCAGACTTGTGGTAATTTGTCACAGCCACAGTAGGACACCAAAACAATTCCTCACCTCTGGCCTTTATTATACTGAACAAATCTAGTTTAGTTTTTATTTTATTTCCATGCACATAGGTCACATAATAGCAAACACTTCTGCCTAAGTTATCAAGAATTATGCCATATTGAGTTATTGTTTATAGCTAAAGAAATAATTAGGAAATTGATTAATTATGGTTCTATATACCATATATTAGTTTGATAATTTCCTAAGACCATGTTTCATTTTTAGAACTTATAGACTGTTGGATCTAGAGAGAACCATAACTATGATCTAATGAAGTCTAACACTGTCTTTTTACATGACAAGAAATTGTGACCCACTAAGTTGAAACCCATGTATCCCCATAATCATTCAGCTAGTTGCCTCTAACACTGACATTGAAATTGAGGACCTTTGGCTCCCAGTCTAGGATTTGTCTCACTATACCAAACTCTTTCCAACTGGAAGTATTATTAGGACATGAAAATATTGAATAAATCTGTCCTCTTAGTGTGAAATATGAAGGATTGTGAAATTCAGATATGCCTTATATAATTCAACTCCTTCTCATTTGAGAAGCAATGTGACACAACAGTTCTGATCCAGGGCCTCAAAGCTAGATTACATTTACTCAAATCCCATCCCTGTACTTCCCAGCATTGTGACTGTGACAAGTTACTTAACCTCTCCAAACTTACAATTCCTTGTCTGTGAAACCAAGATTATAATGCTACCAACTGCATAGAGTTGTGGGAGATTTAGACACATTAATAACTATAAAGCTCATAGAAAAGAACTCTAGACCATATTTAGTACTAATAATTATGAACAATTACCATTGTTAGCAGAAAGATGTATAATAAAGACAGGCTATTTCAGTTAAACAAAAGACTACTTTTTACTTTTTATTACTATTAATATTATTAATATGTATTCCTGCTGTGGTTATTAACCACCTCTCCTGGGGAGGGCATGGACACAATCCTAAAAGAGGGCCCAAAAGTTCTGGTAAATTCCCTGTAGTCTGAAAGTCTTTTACTCTCTCATTATCAGACCTTTTTTTGGACAATTAACACATGATCCTCATGAATACTCTTGATAATGTCACATCGACACCAAAGAACTGTACAATGACTGGTTCTATACTGTCGATACTGCAAGCTGCATTCTTTCCAGAAAAAAGTGGCTGATTTACTGTTTCGTTTCTTTCATAATGCTGAGTATGGGTATCTAAAAGACTTGCTTAGACTGGCAAACTTTTGAGCAGAAGTGCTAGATTTGTATGCATCTTCGAGAATGGGGTAGTTCAAAGCTAAAGTGAGCTAGGAAAGAAACAGAAGTGAAAAAGTAGAACAGAAAGACATAGGTAGATAGAGGAAGAAAAAAGAGGAAGGAGAAAAGAAGGAGACATGAAAGGACATGAAAGATCAATGAAAACAAATGGAGAAGAGAGTTTGAGAGACAGTTTAGGCGAACAGGAGACAATACAGCAAAAGTATTTTACATGAAACGTTTCTGATGCCTAAACCAGTGCTTCTCAAACTTCCATGTGCATCAGAATCATCTGGAGGACATGTTAAAATGGTTTTCTAAGTCCCATCAGCAGATATTTTGATATAATAGAATGGAGAACAATAATACAAGTTCTAACAAACTCAGAGGTGATACAGAGGCTGCTGGTCTTAGGACACTTTGAAACATTGAGTGAAACAATATTCATACAAAATAAATATAATAGTTCTTGGCTTCTCTTTTATTGAGCTATACTTTACATACAGTAAATAGCAGAGATCTTAATGTTAGTTTGCTAACACAAGCAATTCCCTACTAGGTCATATGAAGACCTACCTGATCCCATAGGCTGTCTCTGTCAAGGACACCAAGTCCTTGTGACCTGATATCTTCCATCAGAAAGATAATGAACTTTGATAGGTTTTTCAGCTTTTTGAAGAAAAAAATGTATTTCTGTAACCTAGAATTGAATGCTAAAGAAATAGAAAGCACTTCTATTCCTTGAATTACATATGGAATACTCTTGGTTTCATCTAAGCCATGGGTGTCAAACTTTTTTTCACCAGGGGCCACATCAGCCTCACAGTTGCCTTCAAGGAAACGAATGTGATTTTACAGCCGTATAAGTGTAACTAGTCCTAACTAGGGGCAAGGAGCTGGGCACTGATGCTGGGTAGAAACAAGGTGCTGAGCCAAATAAAACAAGGTGGAGGGCTGGATTTGGCCAGAGGGTCTTATGTTTGCTGCCTGTGATCTAAGCTATAGCCCATTTTTTATATCTTTTTTAACTGCCCATTTCAGAGGAGGAAATTTTGCTGTGTTATATTGAATTCTCTCCCATTCTTTAAATGCACATTTTATTGGATTTATACAATAAGTAACCCAAAATTGGTCAAGGAACTTATTGAGATAGAAATTCTTCAGCAGTGCTTCTCACACTTCAGAATGCATCTGAATCTCTGGGGATCTTGTTAAATAACACAGATTCTGATTCAGTGTGTCCAGTGTGGAGTTTGAAATTCTGCATTTGTAACAAGTACCTAAGTGATACTCATGTTGCCTGTCCATGGATCATATTTAAAAAAAATTTATTTGTATTATTTATTTATTTTTGTTTATTTTCATTCAATTATTTTTTATTTTAAAATTACAGCTGACATACCATATTATATTAGTTTCAGGTGCACAAACCAGTGATTCAATATGGCATAACTTACTAATTAATCATCCTGATAAATCTTGACGCATATGACACCATACATAGTTATTAGAATATTATTGACTATATTCCCTATGCTGTACTTACATCCTCATGACTATTCTGTAACTACCAGTTTATACTTCTTAATATCTTCACTGTTTTCACCCATCCCCACTATCTTCAACAGTCAAAATATTCTCTGTATCTATGAGTCTGTTTCTGATCTGCTTGCTCATTTAATTTTTAAAATTCAATTGTTGATAGATATGTATTTATTGTCATTTTACTATTCATATTTTTTCCTTCTTCCCTTTAACATTTCATATACTACTGGCTTGGTGATGATGAACTACTTTAGCTTTACCTTGTTTGGGAAGCTAAATGATAGTTGTGCTGGCTAGAGTAATGTAAGTTATAGGTCCTTGCTTTTCATCACTTTGAATATTTGTTGCCAATCCCTTCTGGCCTGCTAAGTTTCTGTTGAGAAATCAGCTGACAGTCTTATGGGAGCTCCCTAGTAGGTAACTAACTGCTTTTCTCTTGCTGCTTTTAAGAGTCTCTCTTTGTCTTTAACCTTTGGCATTTTAATTATGATGTGTCTTGGTACGGGTCTCTTTGGGTTCATCTTGTTTGGAACTGTTTGTGCTTCCTGGACTTGTATGTCTATTTCCTTCACCAGGTTAGGAAAGTTTTCTGTAATCATTTTTTCAAATAGTTTTTCAAGTTCTTGTTCTCTCTTTTCTCCTTCTGGCATCCATATGATGCAAAGTTGTTTTGCTTGACATTGTCCCAGAGGCTGCTTAAGCTATCTTGATTTTTTGGATTCATTTTTTTTTTCTATTCTGATCAGGTGTTTTCTGCTTTCTTATCTTTCAAATTACTGATTTGATCCCTGCTTTCTCTATTCACTGTTGATTCCCTATAATATAGTCTTTATTTCAGTTTATGTATTCATCATTTCTGACTGTTTTTTTGTTTTCTAGTTCGATTTTTATGTTTCTTATCTCTTAGTTGAAGTTATTATTAAGTTCATCTACTCTTTCCCTAAGTTCATTGAACATCCTTATGATCAGTGTTTTGAGCTCTTCATTAGTAGAATGCTTACTCTGTTTAGTTTTTTTTTTCTGGAGTTCTGTTCTGTTCTTTCTTTTGAGACATGCTTCTCCATCTCTTCATTTTGTATTTGTCAATCTTTGTGTATGTTTCTGTATACTAGGTAGAGCTGCTATGTCTCCTGGGCTTGGTAGAGTGGCTTTATGTAGTAGGTGTTCTATAGGGTCCAGTGGCACAGATTCCCCATTCACCCACACTGGACACTCTAGGTGTCGTCTCCCTCAATCCCTATGGCATGAGATGTGTACACTCATCTGTTGTAGAAGTGTCTTGAATGCTGCTGGCACATCAATGGGAGGGATTTACCCTAGCCAATCAGCTGCAAGGATTGGCTGTTGTTACCATGGAAGATCAGCTGTACAGGGGCTCACCCCACAGAACAGGACTTATTTCAGTAGGGCTCTGGTGCCTGCTGAGTTCGCCCCTTGATTGCATCACTCATGAAGGTGGTTTGATGGTGCTCCATTGTGTTCTGAAGCTGACTACATGGTGCACTGGCTCTGGGGCCTCCTGGGAAGTGCAGGCTAAGGTCAGCAGCCTATGTTCTACCCAGGACCACCTGCCAGGAGCTATAAAGCAGTCTGCAGATGGCTGCTACTTGTGCCGAGCTTTGAGGTGTTCAGGAAAGGACAAGCTGTGCGAACCAAGGCTGGCTGATGCTAGACAATGCAAACCTTGGGGTCACTTAACAAGAGGTACAGGGCACACCTAGGACAGATGCTGCTTGTTCAAGAGGTTTTAGGAAAGCCTGGGGCTTCAGCCAAGATAGGTCATTCATATGGAAAAGCCACCAGAAACAGCTTGGGTGGGTTTATAGATGGGGTGGGGCAGGGTCTCAGGGAATCACCAGGGCAGGGCTAACAGTGGTTGTCAGGTTGATGGAGACTCAGATATGGCATTTGCTTGCTGGCTCTTAGAAGGAATATGCCTCTGTCCATACTTCTGTCCATGGAAGAGCCACCTCTCCAGCTCTCTTCCCAATGCCAGGCAACTCAGTTCCCCCCTGTATGTCCCTGGTGCCTTTCCAGCTGCTGCCCCAGCACTTGAGTTCAGAGCAAGCAAGATAGAGTAAGTTTGTGTGGTGGCCTTTTAAAAAGAGTGCTTGGGACTCCAGAAGACTTCTGTCTCACTCAACTACAACCCCTGCTGGGTTTTACAACCAGATGTTATGGGGACTGCTGTTACTGGCACTGGAACAATGGGCTCTGGGGCCTGGTATGGGTCTGGGACCCCTTATTCCTTAGTGCTTACCTCTGTAGCTGAGATATCCCTCCCAGTTTTTATGCAGCATGTGTGGGTATGAGACCAGCACGTTCTGCATCTCTGTTCCACCTACCTGTCCTGATGTTGCTTCTTCTTTATATCCTTAGTGTGGGACTTCTATTCAGCTAGATTTCAGGTGATTCTGAATGATGGTTGTTTTGTAGTTTAGTTGTAATTTTGCTGCGGTTGTGAGAAGATGCATGTACCACATTTACCTACAACACCATCTTGACTGAAAGCCTATCAATCACATTTTTAGTAATAAGGCCCTGTATGCTGTGTTGAGGTGGTTCTTAAACTTGAGGGCTTATTACAGCACAGATTTTTGGCCCCCACCCCAGAGTTCTCATTTAATGGGGGTGGGCCTGAGAATTTTCATTTCTAAGTTCTCAGATGTTGCTGGGGAAAGTGCAGGGAACACACTTTGCCAACTAATGATCTATTGATCAATCCCTTCCTTGCGCTATTGCTAAATGACTTAGCAACAATTTACAGGGCTGATAGATAGCATCCACCCTCCCAATGGCCTCTTCATTGATAAATCCAATGGGCTCTTTAGTCTTCCAATTATATGGCGTCTCAGTGGTTTCTAACTATTGTTACTCCTTTTTTAATACTCTCATCTCTCTTGGATACTGCAACAGAATTTTTTTTTTTGTTTGCTTTCTACTTCTCTAATTCAAACTCCATTCTATCGCAGACTCCTTTGTAAGTTTCTCTTTTTTTCCATCCATATGCCTCAGCCTCACAATTGTACCTTAGGTCAGCCTCTCATCATCTCCTGCCTAAATCATATCAGTGCTCTTCTAATGAATCTCTCTGCTTCAGTCTTGAGCAATTCTTTCCACCACTACCAAAGCAATCTTTCTAAAACACAAGAGTGATCATATCCTCACCCTGCTAAAACTCTTAAGAGTCTTCCCATTCATCATGGGATACATTCCAAACTCTTCAGGTTGGCTAATGTGGGTCCATATAATCTGGCCCTTATCTACCCTTTTCTACTCTGGAGTCTTACCAGACACACTTAAATACATCCAAGTCCCATAGAGGCTACATGGTTTCATGCCTCCTTCTTATGTACGTGCTGTTTTCTCTTCCAAGAATTCCCTGTGTCCCATTCTTAACCTGCTTAGCTAGCAAACACCTTCTCAACTTTCACATGTCTCTCCTCTTTGAACCCTTTTGTGACCATCCCAGGAATCGGTGACCACTTTATTCTTGTGCCCACACATTATAATCACATCAGTAATACTTTATTGTACTTCTTAGTTTATATGTTTGAGTCTCTCTACCAGATTATAACATTCTTGAGAACAATTTTTTCATCTTGTCATCCTCTGCGCATAGCTCAGTGTCTGACACATTACCTGTTTGTTTTCTGAGCAAGTCAATGACTAATAGAGATTGAAGGAGCAGCAACTGATAAGCACCTTAGGTAATTGTGTTCATTTCCCACAGTGGCTGTAATAAATCACCACAAATTTGATGGCTTAGAACAACAGAAATTTATTCTCTCACAGACCTGGAGGCCAGAAGTCTCAAATAAAGGTATTGGCAGGGTTGTGCTCTCTCTGGAGGCTCTAAGAGAAACTCTTCTCATCCTTTTCCAGACTCTGGGGTCTCCAGCTGTTCCTTGGCTCATAGCTGCATCATTCCAGTCTCTGCCTCCGTTCTCCCTTCTTGTTTTCTCTCTCTGAGGGCACTCGTCATTGAATTTAGGGCCTGCCTGTGTAATCCAGGATGATCTTATCTCGGGTTTTTTTTCTTAATTTCATCTTCAAAGACCCTTTTTCCAAGTAAGGTCACATTCACATATTCTGGTGGCTAGGACATGGACATACCTTGTGGAGGGGGCCTCCAGTCAACCCCCTACATTAACTATGAAAAAATAAAGGTGGTATCCATAAGTAGAAAAGAACAGAAAACCCTCTCTTCCCCTCTGGATCCCATGTGACAACAATGAACATAGGTGGTAGTTACACACTCTGTAACTACAGTTCTCTTCAAATCAGTTATCACTTAGAGACTTTCTTTTTTCTTTAAAAATACATCAGTACTTGTGGTGTATGTGTATTTTAGAGGGCATAGATCAAGTACTGAGATTATTCTTTTTCTGCCTAAATCATGCTAAATAATTTGAGTTTAAAGAAATGAAAGGATTACATTTACTTGTCTTTGAAAAGTAATACTCTCTAACTGATTTTGGTTTTAACTTTACATTTGTCCTGGAGGAGAGGAAACTCTGTTTCACTTCTTGGTATACTACCTTGCATTTTCAACAATGAGGCACTTAACAAATAACTCTGATGGAAATGTTACTTGTGTTAGATGAGAACAAGCAGGGAAGTAGAGTTGGGATGAGCGGTTATGGAAATTGTGGGGACAGGAGACTGGGCAATCATACTGGAAAGCTCTTCCAGATTCCAGCCCAACCACATATTCCACAGTTTGCACATGATCCCCCAGCACCGAAGCCAGGATTTCCAGAGTGTCCAGTTTTCATTTCCATCGCTGACTGACTTACAATGGCCAAGATCAAACCTTTCCCTCTGACTTGACAACTGAAGTTTGAAGGCTTTCTCATTGAGTCTATCACTCTGGGAGAGCTTGGAAGAATAGGGGACTATGTAAAAACACAGAATAAAGAATCTCTAGAGTTACACTTCCTTTTATTTTTCCACAAGACAGGAGAACAGCACAGGATACTGTAATTTGTCAAACCCCCAAACAAAACAAAACAGGTCTGTTGTTAATACAGACGCATGGTCACAGCTGTGGAAAAGTTTCCATACGAAATCTTTCGGTCCTAAATAGTCATTTTGCAGTTTTGTAATCACTTTTCCAGGATTCTTTTTCCTTTCAGTGTTTATTTGTGTTAACTATTTGTTTCATGGGGCAAGTTTCCTCTGATACATGTATTTCTGATAGCACTGGGCTCCATACTGACATTCTCAACATTTGGGTGACACAGCCCCTCACCTACCCCCGAGCATGCAGCTAACTATTGTGCCACAAATTAATGCAGTGAAGCTTGAAACTTAGATTGTCCTGCAGCTCAAATGTGTGCCAGGTGTGGTGAGAGTTTTCCAAAAGTTTGACTGTGTTTTGGTTAAGTTGAATTGTCTAAGCTGGCTTGAATTGCTGCAAAAGTGAGAAAGTCAGGCCAAGAGAACTGGTGTTTGACCACTTAAGAGTGCAATTTAAACCTCAACTGAAACGAGGGGAATCCAAAACCAATTCAAAATAAAAAGAAATTTTCATGTGACATTTCTGCAATCGAAACTGATGAGTTATACATTTTTACTCTTGATGCTTAGCCTGTCTTCCTCTTTTGTCAGGATATATTTATCTCTTGAGGCTTAATACCACGTTACAGTAAAACTGCTTTCATTTTTACTCAGACGCACAGAGGTGGATGTTTACTTTGCATTTCCAAAAAGAGTTTTCAAAGAATGGTGTGCAAGATTGTGAAATAAATGTTTAACCTATGCAAGGAAAGAAGGAATCTCTGAACCTTTGAAAAACACTTTACTATCACAGAAATAATTTGCATATAAATAATTACAAAATTGAAATGACAAAGGATTCATATCTAAAAACAAAATTCAAAGCTTTCTACTTGGCAAATTTTATGAGCTTTCAGAATTTTCCAATGTGAATGATAATAATAAAAATAAAGCTTAAATATAAAATAATTTTTACCATACTGTTTAAATGTGTCCACTTATTCAGGTGGACTTTTACCTACTATAGTAAGATATTACTGATATTACTATATTTGTGTATAGTCATTCTCATAAATTTTTGGTACATTTATTTATGTGTATATTAAGCTATAATTTTAGAGATTTTATTATAGTTAAAGGAAAGAGGAAAAATAAATATAAAACTTAAATGTTTTATACATTTTTATTGTAAAGTAGTATAGATTCATTGTCAAAAATTAATGAAAGACAGAAAAATCTAAAGATAAGAAACCTACTTATAATCCTACTATTTAATAATAATCATTATTATTCTGAGTATTACTTTTAACCTTTTAGCCTGTATATTGTCTTTCTAAAAAAACATAGCAAGATCAACTACTGTGCCTGGTCAATCTGAAGAGTTTAGGATGGCTGCTAGAAGAACTGAATGTCCATGTGAAAAAAAAACAAGTGAACTTTGACCCATAGCTCACTCCATACAGGAAAAATCAATTTGGAATAGATCATAGACCTAAACTTAAAAAAGAGAGACATAAAACTACAAAAAGAATAAAAAGAGAAAACTATTATTATCTTGGGGTAGGCAAAGATTTCATGGAGAGAACACATAAAGCATAAAAGAAAAAAAGTTAAATTGGATTGTGCAATAGTTTCTGCTCACTAGAAGACACTATGACTAGATAAGTCATAAACTGTGGACAAATATTCTCAGCACAAATACATATATGCCAAAACTGAGTGACTTAAACAACAGAAATGTATCGTCTCACAGTTCTGGAGGCCAGAAATCCACAGTCAAGACTTGTATCCAGGATATATGAAGAACACTAAAGATCAATAACAAAATGACAACCCAATTTAAAAATGAGGATGTGATTATTTATTGCTGCATAACAAAGTATTCTGAAAGTTAGCTTAAAACAGCAATTTTCAACCTTTTTCATTTCATGGCACACATAAACTAATTACTGAAATCCTGCGGCACACCACAGGATTTATACATTTTGCTGATCTGTTAAATAAAATAGGTATAATTCTGATTCATTCACACCAGACAACTATTATTATGTTGGCTGTTGTCATTTTTTTATTTGATAATCTCAGGGAAATAGGCCAGTGCACCTGACTTAAGTCAGGTATTGCATGTTTTAAAAATTCTTATTGGTGCACTGGTTGAAAATCTCTGGCTTAAAACCATGAACATTTAATGTCTCATTCTTTCGAGGATCAGGAATTTGGGGGCAGATTAGCTAGGCGGCTCTGGCGCAGTGTGGCCATGAGGCCGCAAGCACAGGCACCAGTGGGGCTGCAGACAGATGAAGGTTTGACTGGATCCGGAGGGTCCACCTCTGACTTGACTCACTGGCATGTCTATTGGCAAGCGGCCTCAGTCCGTTGCCATATGGGCTTCTTCACGGGCTGCTTGAATGTCCTTATGGTATGGCAGCTGCAATCCGAGAGACAGCAAGGAGGAAGTCACAGTGCCTTTTGTATTCTAGTTTAGATATCCATACTATCACTCCTACCATAGTTCACTTATTATGAGCAAATTACTAAGGACAGCCCTCACTCAAGGAGAGGGAAGTTAGGTTACACCATTTGAATGGAGAAGTATCAAATACTCTGTGGACATATTTTAAACCACCGCAGAGATGTCACAAAAGCAGATCCCTATAAATGGGCAACAAGTATAAGAAAAAATGTGGTCAACTACTTTAGTCAGGAGACAAATGCAAAGTAAATGTACTATGGAATACTATTTCAACCCACTAGGGTGCTAAAACAAAAGAGATCGACAACATCAAACATTGGAGAAGATGTAAAGCTACTGGAACTCTCATTGCTGGTGATGTGTACAACAGTACAAGCACTTGGTGAATTGCTTACCAGTTTCTTATAAAGTTAAGTTTATACTTAGCTCATATCACTTCTGGTATTTTCTCAAGAGAAGTGAAACATGTACAAAAAGCCTTACATATGACAATCTTCATATTAGCTCTATTCATAAACACTTATAACTGGAAACAACCCAAAGTTTATTACAGGAAGAAAGGAAAAATATTTGCACAATGGAATACTTATAAAATAATGTATGAGGTATGTCCAGAAGGTATCCAGCCATGTATTATGAAAAATAGAGACATTTATTGAAGAAGATACAAGAAACATTATACATAGGACAATGACACCTCAGTCCCCTTCAAAGTAGGCACCTTGGGACCTCACACAGTTCTCCCAGCATCTCTTCCACTGTTCAAAACACTCTGCAAAATCCCCTGTTGGAATCTCCATCAGCTGCCCCATTGTATTTTCTTGAATCTCGTCGATGGTCTGAAATTTTTCCTCTTTCAAAGGTGATTTTAGTTTTGGGAAAAGCCACAAGTCACAGGACACCAAATCTGGGATACAGGGGGGATGAGTCACCTGGGTGTTCTGATATTTCACCAAAAAACCCTGCACAAGACTTGATGCATGAGCAGATGTGTTGTCAAAATGAAGCTGCTAGTCACTGGTTGCCCATAGCTGTGGCCGTTTTTGTGATATTGGATTTCTCAGCCAACAAAGAACAATGAGGTAGTACTCCTTATTAACTGTTTTATCTAGAGCAGTGTACTCATGATGGACAACACTTCCCCATCAAAAAACACAGTGGTCTTGATATTGCTGTGACTTTGCTGTGACTTCTTTGGGTGTGGAGAACCAGGCAACCTCCATTGAGATGACTGGACCATTGTTTTCAGATCATAGCCATAGACCCATGATTCATCTCCAGTTATGGAGATGTTCATTTATGGAGAGGTTCATTGATAGCATTTTGAATCAACGTTACCAACTGCAGCATGATGTTCCTTCTGCTCTGGTAGCAGAAGAGTGGAAAGAATTTTGTCACGACATGTTTCATGCCAAGATCTTGAGTCAAAATCTCAGACACAGTAGTTTTTGGAATCCCCAGATAAGTTTCCAGTTCTCACACTGTCCATAGCCAGTTTTTGTTGATTGCAGTCTGTACACTTCAACATTTTCAGGTGTTGTGATTGTTGCAGGCCTTCCGGAATGTGGATCACTTTCAACACATTTTCAGCTGTCTTTGAAACATTTGTCCCACAATTTTATTTGTGCTGTACTCATTGCATCATCCCCAAAAGCCTTCTGAATCATCTGAATAGTTTCCACAGAGGAATGTTCCAACTTAAACCAAAATTTGATGCAGATTTGTTGCTCTACTTGCTTAGTTATTTTGAATGCAATGGCCACACAGTACACATGCTCACTCAGTGGTGTCTACCATCCCCACTGACTAGTACAGTGAAGTCATCACTGTTCATTCATGCACATTCTAGACCCTTCTCCTTGGCTGTCAGGTTACATCAATGTCACACAAACCATTCTCATTACATTATCAAAGGCTGGACTTTTTCCAGGCAGACCTCATATATTTACAATGGAATATTGCTGAGCAATGCAAACAGTGAACTCTTAATATATTCAACAACATGAATGAATCTCGAAATGTAATGATATAATAACTATTAAGCAAATGAAGCCAGGCCCAAAGGAGTAAATATGGTATAATTCCACTTATATGAAGTCCAAGAACAAGCAAACTAATCTATAGAGATGAAGTAAGAGAATGATTGTCCAGTGAGAGTGGAGGAAGGAAATCTACTGAAAAGGGACAGAAGGAAATTTTCTGGGGGTGATGAAAATGTGTTATTTCTTGTTTTGGATGGTAATCATGCTAGTGTATACAATTTCTAAAAGTCTTAAAACTTGACACCTAAGATCTGTGCATTTTATTGCATGTTAATAATGCTGTAATAAAAAATAAAAAATGAAGAGCATACAGAGCTTTATTTATTGCTTCTTTTGTGCAATATTCTATTGTGATTGTTTTCCTGTGTCCTTGACTGCATTTTGAGACTGTATTTTATGGCTATGTATCTTAATATAATATTAAGATTAATGTCAAATTTTATAAAAAGCACTGATAAATTTTCTCTTATCTCTAAGTATGTTGCTTTGTGTGCCTTTGTAATTGTGGAGAAATTACATTTAAGCTTTGATATAAAAAAATTCAAGTTCCTTGATTAGGCACTGAAGGTTAAAACTATTTCTTTATTAGATACTTCCTGATGGATCTTTCTTCCATTCTCTACCCCATTCTCTATCCCCAACCCCTCTACCCATTTTCTATTGTATTTTATCCAACTCTTTATTTTAAAAAAAAATTCATTTCTTCAGTAAAATAGATGATAGACGACTATACTAAATACCTGTATGTCTTTCACCTAGATTTACCAATTCTTAATATTTTGCTGCGTTTGTGTTCTGTATGTACACATATGCACATACTTTTTTATGTTGTCGATGTTTCTTCAGCATGTGAAACAAGGGTAATATCCTACAAAGTCACAATAAAAAATGATTATTCTTAAGACATTTAACATTGATGAAATAACATTATCGAACATAGAGTGCGTATCCAAATTTTCAAAATGGTCCCCAAACTGTTCTTTATACTTTTTGTTTTGATCTAGGATTTAAACAATGATCATGCTTTGCATTTGGTTATTTCCTTAGTTTCTTTTGATCTATTTTAAAACAATCCCTCTATCTTTTTTCCCCTTCTGATATGCATTGATATTTTGAGATGTCCAAAACACTGACGTTGTAGAATGTTCCGTAACCTGGATTTGTCTGATGATTTCCTCATTATTAAGTTCAGGTTAAACACTTTTGGCAAGAATGCTACATGCATGATGTGTACAATGTGCTGCATTATATCACACTGAGTTCTTTTACTGGTGAAGTTAAGTTTCATCTCTTGGTTATGATGTTTTCACCAGACCACTCTCTTTCCTTTGGAACTAAAACATAATCCATGGGATGGTCAGATGAATATCCTGTCCTCCAATAACCCTTCACCCAATAGCTTTAACATTTACTACTGATCCTTGCCTGACTGTTAGCACAGTGAAGGCCACAGAACAAATTTTTCTGATTCTGTTTTTACTGTCCATTCGCTGGCATTCTTCTACACAACAGTGCTTTTCCTTTTCCTCTTTCTCTATTTTAGTATCAGAGATTCTCTTTAAAAAAATATTATTTGATATTCTATAAACTGTTTGGACGTTATTTTCATGTATGCATTGCCCTAAATTTGGTCACTGAAGACTGGAGGCAGTATTTTTAAATCATTTTGTATGGTTTTAGGCCATTCATTCTAGGTTCCCAAAAGTTCGGCCATAGATTTTCAAATCAAATTGATATCTGTAATGTTTGAAGATGGCGTCCAGTGGTGTGATCATAAATGTTTAATAATCAGCTTTCTCAGAAAAAAGAATCTGTGTTGTGGTGTTTGCTGATCTCCATGATGTACACACTCCCACCTTTGCTGATGTCGGTGTGGTAATGGGGAGAGAGATGCATGACCACTTGCTACCACTTTGTGTTTCTACCATACAAGTATAATAAATACAAATAACTTTAAAAGCATGTATAATAGTCAAACATAATCAAATAGAAAGTAGTGAGTTTTTAATGTAATTACCTTTGTTTTTAACATAATTTACTTAAGTTCACACAGTGTAATACTTAGTAATATCTTTGTTTAATAACTGGCTCACCAAATTCCTTGCCAAAATTTAACAATTGTCTCTCATGAGCAGGCAAATTCAGCTTCAGTTCCCAGTTCTGGTGTTGATTACCAATCCATTTCTGAGTATCAGTAAAATTATATTTAAAATCATACTGGAAACTCTTAACATAGTTTTTCCCTTGAGAAATCAGTTTGTCAGAAAAATACAATTCTCTCTTTCTTTTCCACTTATACTTGTTGCTCTTAGGTTAGTATGTAGGGTCAAAAATTATAATTATCTTCAGTTTACCCCACTGGAAAGTTAGGAGGAGTTTCAGGTGACATGTGAAGTAGAAGTGAGAGACCCTTTGAGGTCAGGAGGCGCCCATGTATCATCCTGTCCAGGTCTCTAGGGGAAGACATTTGTTTCTTCCACCCGGCTTCCCTCTCCTTTAGGGTCATCTCCCTCTTTCCTGGTAAATGTCCTTTCCCCACACTAGCTGTGTACCATGCTTCCTTCCCACAGCTGCTCCTTAGGAATTTTTAACTGGATCTGGGAAAAGAGATTCAGTCCTTCCCTAGGGGAGAAAATGTGATGAGTTCCTTGGGAGAAGTTGGGTATGGGGGCAGGGAAGTTGGGTGACGAGATTTCCTCCCCCCATGGCCATAGCTCTTGGCACCACTGCAAGGCACAGCTCCACGTGCTCTGCCTCTTCTGGCCTGAAGATGCATCTTCTTAAAATGAATTAGGGGACAGAATTAGGGGTGAGCCACCAATTGCAGGGCTGTAAACACTGATTCTTGAAATGGGAAGACAACCATCATCTGGTTCAGCTGAGTATAACTTTTATCAAGTGCCATCCTTGTGCAAAGAAAGAGTGTTACATGCTGGGGGCAAAGGATGAGAGTTCCCTCTCTCTATGCCTTAAAGGATCTACTTTAGTAGGAAAGAAATAAGGGTAATCAAAAAATGCACATATATAGCAGTCATATCATCTATACAATGAATCCTCAGCAGCCACTAAGATACTTATCTGTATGTACATTTGTGAACCACTATGCAGCTACTAAAATCACGTTTCTGAAGAATATTTTTATTTTATTTATTTAAAAGATTTTATTTATTTTTAGAGAGATGGGGAAGGAAGGAGAGAGGGAAAGAAACATCAACGTGTGAGAGATACATTGATTGGTTGCCTCTCATACACCCGCTACTGGGGACCAGGCCTGCAACCCAGGCATGTGCTTTGACTGGGAATTGAACTGGCGACACTTTGGTTAGCAGGCCAGTGCTCAACCCACTGAGCCACACCAGCCAAGACTGAAAAATAATTTTAAATAGGGGAGAGTATTCATTATCTACTCATTACACACACATATACAAGAGTGAGCAAAAGTAGGTTTACGGTTGTTCATATGGCAAATAATACAATAATTAATAAGTAATAATACAAGAATAAACTCTGTTCCATGTACTCTCAACTGTAAACCTACTTTTGCCCCACTCTGTATACTGTCATTGTGAAAGTTTTCATTTAGAACTAGGTAAAATGAGAATCCCAGCATTAGCGTGTACATGTGTTGGGTTTTATATGCTTTAATATGCTGTTGTGCCAGCCCTAACAAAATAGGTTTTCAAGCAATGTATTTTTCCCCTAAGGAAAAATTTGACATCAGTTTTTGCCTGTGTAGGCAGTGTATAGGTAGGATTCTCAACTTTCAGGGAAATTTTTGTCTTTATAGAAAGAAATGTTACAGTTATCCTTTGAATTACTTCCATGAAAACATTATAAGAATAGAATTGTCACAATAACTTACTGGATAGCAGAAGTGAATGGTGGCTCCTTCTACCTTTACTGGAGTTGAGAGCAGAAGGCGGAAGAAGAATTTAGAGGCAGGGGAAGGAGGTGTACACACTGGGACCAACACTACTTCAGAAAATGCTGCTATGAGCCAAAGGGGCAAGGGGCTCATCGACCAGATCTCCAAGATGCCTATGGATTGTTGATAATCGGTCTGGGTTGAATTGAGTCCCATCCAAATTTATACATGGAAGTCCTAACCACTGATACCTCTGGATATAATTTTATGTGGACATAGGATCTTTACAGAGGTAGTCAAATTAAAATGAAATCATGAAGGTGGGCATTAATCCCATAAGACTGGTGTTCTTATAAAGGGGGGCAATTTGAAGACAGATACACAGACAGGCAGAAGCACCATGTGAATGTTTAGAAGGCCAACTAAAGCCAAGAAGCAAGTCCTGGCACAGGTCCTTCTCTCACAGTTCTCAGAAGGAGCCAACATCTTGACTTGGAATTTCTACCTCCAGAACTGAGACAAGGAATTTATGTTGTTCAAGCCATCCTGCATGTGGCACTTTGTTTAGCAGCCCTAACAAATGAACACAACACTCAGTCTGAATAAATCTAAGGAAAAAAGTAAAATGAGAAGCAAAAATTCTGATTATATTTGAGTCATCCTGCAAAGTAAAATTTTGTTTGTTTGAAATGGAACTGTTTTTTTTTTTGTAGCTTGATTTATAATCAAAAGAACTTTTCCACTGAAAAACAATTATATATATTCACATACACACATATGTTTTTCTATATGTTAAACTGTATAGAAATATAAAATATAAAATATGGTATTTATCACTCCTCTTCCCCAAGCTTTAACTACCTCCCTACTGGTTAGCCATTTGAAACCAGTACCTCACGTTGCACTGCATAAACGTGAATAAGATCCTAGTTTGACTCTGGACTTGTGCTAAAATAGCGCACTTACAGAGTGATCACTTCATAAGTTACAGAAATGGCTAATCACTGGGTTGCACACCTGAAACTAATACAATATTGTATGTCAACTATAATTAAAAAATAAAAATAAAATAAAACAGCACATTTAGAATCCATGCTGTGGGACTATGTTATAAATGGGATCTAACACTTCTATGATCTCAGCATCCTGGATTGGCTATAAAATAGGCCTGTTATTTAAAGTCCATCCTATAATAGGTCACATGTTTAGAATTGAATCTAAAAAACAAACTAAGCAAACAAGAAGAACAGAGACAGAATCATGGCTGTGGAGAGCATTTTGATGGTTGCCAGATCGGAGGGGTGTTTAGGGTAGTGGGTGAAGAGGTGAGGGGATTAAGAAGTACAAGTAGGTAGTAACAGAATAGCCATGGGCATATAAAGTACAGCATAGGAAATGGAGAAGCTGAAGAGCTTACACGCATGACCCATGGTCATGAACAATGGTAGGGCGGTGGCCTGAGGGAGTGGGTGGTGCTGGGTGGAGGAGGGAAAAGGGAAAAAATTGGGACAGTTATAATAGCATAATAAATAAAATATAACTAAGAATAGGTGGCATGTTTAGAATTTATTGTATTACCAACCAAGGAAGAATTTTTTTTTTAAATCAACTATCACTTGTGTTTTTTCCTGACTTCATTTTGTTTTCTACTTTAAATATTTCTATAGAAAAGAACAACCAACTACATTTTATTAAAGCTCTTTTCTAGGAATCAAGAATAAATTACCTGTCTTCTTTGAAGTTTGGGTCAGTTATAGCACAGAGATATCCTTTTTATAGAGAACTTGGTAAACCAGCAGCTCACCTACCTGAAATAACAGACTAGGACTCAAGCTGTAAAGACTCTTAATGGACTAAATGAATGTCATAAAATCCAGCCAAGAAAGCTCATAGCTTTTTTGATAGACATGTCCGTAGAGTCCTTCACTGATATCTGCGTACCTATGGTTCACCTATAGTTTCCACCACCTTTCTTATAGTTTCTAAGTACAGAGTAGAATAAAAGTCATAAAAAGGTGACAAGTTTTTATTTTCTGTATGCACAGTTTTAAGACTCAGAATGAAAGTCAAAACTTTCAGTAGCTAAAATGGAACCAAAAACTGTAAAATGACATAGTAAGTTGTAAACGGTTGCCTGGAGTCATTTAGTAACAGGGAAAACAGTTTTTTAAGTCTTGAAGTTCTTATATTAGAGTTAAAAATAATTGATACTCAAAGTGGCCTTGAGTCATTTTGGAAAAAAAATGTTATTATGATCAATATGCCCTGTTTAAATTGGTGGGCAATTGCGTAATATATTTAAGAAAGATTTCCACTTAAAATTATTTAAATATCAAAAGGATTTGGCCCTTATGGACGGAAAGATACAGTTATATGAAAAATTATGCTCTCGTGTGGCCAAGGTTTTGTTAGCGTTTTAGAGTGTTTTCTTTGCTAAGATGCCTACATGTGTGATTGCACCTTGATTTGTTGGGCCTTAGTTAGACAGAGCATTTAGTCCACTGGCTGAAAATAAGTTATGGAGCAATACTTAAACATGTGTAGTGCTCTTACATATTTAGGCAGATTGAAAGCTGTGTTGTATCTGAATAAGGGAAGGCCCACCACATCAGCATACAGGAGAAGTTCACTAAGATGAGTGATCTTCAAGTGAAGAGACTATTAGAATGCATGTCTCTCATTTTTGGAGCTCTGCAAATAAAGAAGCAAGAGACCATAAATAAAACGGTGTGTTTGCAGCAGTTGTAGAGATATCTCCTTTTCCTCAGCATCAAATTAATTGGCACATGGTTATTCAAATCACATTCAAGTAGTGCAATAATGCCAGTTTAAGATTGAAAAACAAAGGCTGAGAACATATCAGATGAAGTTTTCTTTATTAAAATTAAATAAAGGCAATATTTGTCATATTAAACAAAGAAATGCTCTAAAAAAAAATAAAATTTGCTCCAAGTTCTGAACAGTGGGCTTCTGCTTGCATCTATTCAGTGATTTCTTGATAATTGGTCTAAGTGTGAGGTTAGGTTCGAGAGGCAAACAGAGGAAAATAGTGTAGTTATAACAACATTGTAGACAGAGGTTTTTCAAGGTGCAAAAATACCATCTTTCCTTTCCAAGAAGTGATTGCTTTGCATGTATGTTCTACAAATACCAAGTACAGGGAACCTGGTTTTTAATTACAAAGTAAACTATTCCAAAATTGCATAATCAGTGGTTGCCTTTTGCAATGCAATGAACATAAGGGAAACTGACATTAAATGTTTGATGTGTTGCCACGACATTTTCTGAAATTTTATTTTATGTTGCTTTTAAATTGCAAACTATGTTCAATTTAAATTCTTTGGGGGACTAATAGAGCGATATGGAATTAAAAACCCTAACTCGAATGTTGGAAGGCCTATACTCACAGACTGTGCAGTTCAGATTTTAGAAAAAAAGTAAATACAGAAATAGAGACATACTGGGGTCTTTATTTTTTTCTTACAGTACTTATGTTTTTCTGGATATAGAGACCATTTAGTCAGAGAGGGATGTCACTAGCTTTCTTTCTGAGTAAAGGGAAGGATAATAGAGCGGAGGAAAACACAGCAGCAGTCAGTGACGGATACATTTGAACATGCAGGACACTGAAATTGAGAGGAAAATGTCACAGACCCGCGTAGTGTGAATATTTCTGCACATTAAGGAGAAGCTGTCAGACAAATGTTGCTCTATTTCCCTCTGTCCCAGAAGGTGACTTTGGAGGTTATACCATTAGTTCAGCAGGGTTCAATACCACTGCAACTGATGGCATCACCCCTATAAACTGGAAGATAATGAGTTCTAGCTTTCCTCTTTCTGACACCTACATTTTCTACACCTATGCTCTCCTTTTTTTCCTTACTCTGGGAAGATCTCTAACATTTTGAAGAGTGGAAAGCCCAGATCTTAAGACTGGAAGAGAATTCAAGAAGTCATGTGTTCTGTCACTGTGGGAGCAAAGGGCAGTTTAGTGTTGAATTTTCTTCCTCATAAAAATGTAATGGAGGAAAATAAAAAATCTTTGGCTCAATCATTTATTCCTTCTTAAAGCACCAACTGAATAGTATAGAAAAAAAATCCTTCTTGGGTGGATCAAATGTAGCTTGAATAATTCATTAGATCTAAATGCTTAGTGATGATATCAAAATAAGTATTGTCAGGAATGCCGAGAATGAAATCAAGCCTAAGGAGGTGGTTCACAGCCCTGTCCAGGCAGTTCCTTCATATTTTCCTAAACATTATTGCTTTTCCCTCAGTCATATTTTGGGGTCATTTCCTCTGCCTTCAACAGACTTTATTTTTGGTTTCAGAGTTACAATTCTGATGATACAAATAACAGAAGTGGAGCCACGTAAACACACCAACAACCTAAATATTCCAGAATTTTCCTGACCTCAGAAATAACATTAGCAGAGCATGGTTGAAACTAATTTAGCTTGCTGAGAAATTTTCAAGGCCAATGCTCAAATTCTTCCTTTCCCCCCCTTTAAAATGATGATTTTATTATTTATTTAAAATATCAGATTATTTTTGTTACTGCTATTATCAACAATTTTTTGGCATTTATAAAACAATGTATCTATAAGATATTTATGGAGAAGTATTTCCGTTTGCTGTTTTATAGAGGCTTAAAAAGCTTTCTCAGAATCAATCAGCTTGAGGACTAGAATCCCAGATCAATTTTTATTCCAGGGTTTTTTGTTTGTTTGTTTGTTTTTTTGCTTGTTGCTTTGGGTACCATAATTTTTTTTTAATCTGTCTCCTAACCACTATTCCCCTTTTACATCTTCTCTTTAGATGGCATGCTTTAGATATAAAACTATACCCAAATTAATATGATGACATGCATAGAGGTTCGGTCAGTCTGAAGGCTTCTAATTTAGCCAAAATAGTTCTACTGTGAAAAATTATAAGTACTATTTTTATTGGGTTGAACACCAGAATAATAGATTTATATCTATAAGTGGTTTGAAGTAATCTAAAATTCCTTGGTCTACACACATTTTCCCAGAGTAATCTATAAAAGATATGAGAGAGTTCAAACATCAGATAACGAGGAGTGAAGATTCTGAGTTTGAAAATGAGAGTTTTAGGAGATGTTATAATTCTTGTTGTATTTATTTCTGACATTAAAATACAGAAATGAGATCTGTTTTACCAAAGGAAAAAAATGTAATCTTTACTAGAGAATAAATATGTATTATCTGGCCTTACTGGAGAGAATATGGATTTGAGAAAGTTTAGGTAACTTCTATCATGTTATACAGCAAGTAAACATGTAAGTATTAGTTGTTTTTATTATACTACCCTGATTCTAGAATATCTTCACACATATTAATATCTCAACATGTACATTCATAGTCCAGATTTTATTAAACTACAAGAAATATAGGTTTACAATTCACTAACAAGAATAATAACCGCAGCTTTACGACCTCCACACAGGTTAAACACATGCATTATCATCCAAACCAGGGCACCTTGAGGACGACAAATATCAGTCTAGTTCGGAATCTGAGATAAGCATAAATCATGACCTGACCAGACAAAATGGCACATGTGATTCTCCATTTTAAATAGTACCTTGCTAAGACTATGCTTTCAGGGATCATTTCTATAGTTCATTACTAAATAGTACCTTGCTAATGCTAAGTCCTATTCTAAACACTTTGTATTAATTAACTCGGTTCTCAAACCTAAGGTGGGAATTACAGTCACTTTCAAATGAGCATTTTCTGATGTGTGCAAAGACACATAGCAATTATTGATTCTGTCCAGTATACTGCGCTCCACTGAATCTCTTCGCTCACCTGATACACGGGAAGGGGAGCCAAGGCCGAAAAGATGAAGACCTGGGAAAAGGCAGGCAGTGGCCATCGGAATGTAGTGGCTGAAACAGACAGCTAGCTTGTTTTTCAATGCCAGTGTCAGAGTCGGGAAAATAGAAGTTTGTGGCAAGAAATGGCAGTTAATTAAAGGCATGTAGATAATATAATCCATCAGTCTTGCTGGTTATCCCTTTTTCGTTACACCTTTACACATGTTTGATCAATTGGTGGTTTGGTGTAGGTGGTACCCTTGGAGAATTATTTGAATTCCTGTTAACGATTAGTCTTTAGCCATTGACTTTTGAGTGTTTCTAGGTGAGTGAGTGTACCAGTCAGTATTAATTTGTTAGCATGAATTGGATCCACTGGGTTAGATCCCAATTTCATGCTGTAAAAATGCCAGGAAAGTTGTCCTGCCTCTGCTAAGGATAAAGTTTGTCTTTTCTCCTAAGTGGGTGTCATCTTTGTGAAGTCCTGGACCATTTCTTTAAGTACATTTCTTTTCTTCTCCACTCTATCCCCTCTCAGCTTGTTGAGAGAAGGTCCTTGGCATTCCACTTCACTTGTCAGGCTGCATATAAAAGCAAAGATTGGAGATCTAGAAATGAAAAGAAATATTTCAACAAACAATGCCTGGTACTTTCAATCTAATCACTTTACAAACAAGTGGATGCTTTCTCCATTGTATAGATGACCTCATTGGGGAAAGCAGATTAAGCTCCAGTCCCTGCTCAGAGCAGCCCTCCAGCACTTCTCGGTCACAGGCAGATTCTTCTGCTCCGCCCTTCCCTTGAACAACAGCTCTAACACTCAGCTTATTATTTTTAAAAAATGGGTCAATATTTACACCTCAAATGGTTAAATGTAAATAATGTTTTGTTAACTGTGATAAATAATATTCACATTGACTTTAAAACAACCTTTTTGAGGGGGCAGGCATCATGCTAGGATTTATTTCATATCTTATTTAATTGTCACAATATTCTAGGCAGTACTACTTTCCCATTTCAAAGATAAGATAGCCAAGGGCCAAAGAGATTACATGATTTGCTCAAGGTCAATAGTAATCTCTTCAAGGAGTAGATATCTTGCCTTGATTTCTACCGGAATTGAAAATTTATTAAAAAAAAAAAAAAGAAGAAGAACAAGAAATGCCTCTTGTATTGTTACAGGTCTCCTCTCCCAGACAGCTGGTGGTAACTTCTCCTGTGACGTGTGCCTCTGGGGGTGGATTATGAACTCCTACACACTTCTTGTAGAATCTGTTAACTTTGGTTATTACTTCTCACTGCTCACTGCTGGGTGAAGCAAATATACATATTATGTATATTTTATATAAACTATTTATATAGTATATATAAAATATATATTATAGTTTGCTCAAAACAAGTGACAGAGGTAGAGGCAGTATAAATATATTTTTATAAAATACATATTTCCCAGGAAATTAACCATGAATAACCAACCAGTTTTATTAATAAATGAAATGCTGATCCTTTGAACTAAATTTATACATGTTTAATATGTTTTCAATATATAAAGTAGAAATTGCTTTGATTTTATCCCTTTTTGGACAAAGAGCCTCTTACATCCAGTGAATCAGAATTTGTTGTAAGAGGTTACCAAATTAAGATATACTCTCTTCTTCAGAATCGATCTTTTGTAGAACACCTTCCGCCAAATTCATCTGCTGTTAACTCGAGTCACGACATCAATCTCTATTACCAAACCTGAATAATGAGAACTCTGTTGGTGAAGAATCTTGGACTTAAAATGTATTAGAGATTTTTAAAAATTGGTAAAGATGACTATGATTTCCTAAATTGTGTTTCTAGGTGAAAACTTACTAGTTGTAGAGTCCCAAACAAATGTTCTGCTATCTCAGAACATTAATAGCTTTAATATATAAGCTAACTAAGCTTATATATTAAAAATCATTTTTAAAGTCATTGCTCTTTTAGAATTGTTTAATAAAGAATGTTCATTATTGCCCTGGCTGGCATAGCTCAGTGGATTGAGCGTGGGCTGCAAACCAAAGCATCTCAGGTTCGATTCCCAGTCAGGGCACATGCCTGGGTTGCAGGCCACAGCCCCCAGCAACCGCACATTGATGTTTCTCTCTCTCTCTCTTTCTCCCTCCCTTCCCTCTCTAAAAATAAATAAATAAGATCTTTGAAAAAAAAGTTTAAAGAAAGTCCATTATTTATAATTTCCAAATACCTCAAGAAATCAAGTAAGTGGAAAGTTACCGAAGGTGCTGACTGCTGCAGGCCTTGCTCTACTAACAGAGAAGTCTAGATTCTGAAATGCAAAGTGATCTCAGACTGCTGGGGGCAAAGGTGAAGAGGGAAGAGATGGATAATAAAATCCAGCATACAGATTTCTGTAAGATGTTTGGTCAGTAAATCTTAACTCTTAAATCTCAGTCCTGACCTAGAAGCAACATCCATGAAAGATGCCTGTGTTGTGTATTGTTGAGAAGTGTCATCAGGTCACACACAGTTCAGAAGGAAATTGATGGAAAACCACCGGGTTCATTTTAGTGAGGATTTCAGAAGCATTTAATTAAAATGAATTCTGTTGTGTCTGGTCAACACTGATAACTTGTGAAAAGGAAAAGCCATCCATCCTGCTATTATTAAAAGCTGAGGATCTGGAAATATCAGACACAGATGAAGGCGCAGATATTTATTTTGGGCATAATGTAACTGTGCTTATCTGTAGAATTGGTAGTAGTGGAAAAAAGGCACCAGGCATCAGCAATGTAGGCTGGGCCTCACTTTAACAACCTCAATACCTGGGTACTGCTTGAAACATTTCAGGGCTAAAGGCCCTGAATTATGAGGGAATTATAAGGTCACTTAAATTGCAAGGGAAAGTTTATTTAGAAAATAACAGAGGTAGTAGAAAGGCCCTTGGAGCTTAGGAAAAAGGGAGAGAGATGCGTGCTTTGACAGATGAAAGAGAAGGTGCCAGGTGTGCTGGGGAAAAAAGAGAGCATCATACTAAGGCAGGTCTTTTATCTGGGGACCTTAGGGCCAAATCCCATAGAACATTTATCAGCTTTCCAGATGTGTCCCCTCGTGGTCTCCACTGATTGGTCAGCACCAAGGGGTTATTAGTCCACGTAGCTCATCCTGATGTCAGCCATGCTTTCTCTGTCTGATTTTACGCTTATCTGGGGCTGGAGCTGAAATGTATCTGGATGTAGAGAGTAGGATCTGAAGCCATGTTTAGAGCATCTGCAGTACAACAATGACTCAGAGAAATAATACAGCCCCTCAGCATGTCCAGTGCAGCGTCGCAGACAATCTGTGCTTATTTGAAGGATAACACCGCCCTCTCGGTGCACGTGCAGTAGAGCGACATGAACCACATGTGCCTATCAAGGCTGCACAAAATGTGCGCCTAGCAGAACCGCTATAAACATGTGCCCATCAGAGCTCATGTATATGTGTGTCTACTGGGATGGAGAAAAACAACAAGTGCTTACCCAAATTAAGGTGTGTATAAGAAATTGTGCACAATTCAACATGACTTTGCAACCAAAAGAAGCATAAAAGCAGAGGACGTCAGACCATGGATGACGCACCCGGAGAGTCACTTTGAGACGTCCTGCACATTCTGCGCTGGGAGAGACAGAGCTCTGCTGCACGCTTCCATCCCTCCAACTTTGCCCTGCGAGATGCCAGTGGACGTGTCCTGTTGCCTCCCTGTCCCAGACCTGACTTGGACTCTTGAGACTCGGGTTCGTTATCCCCCAATTCTCTTGCGTGATATTATTACTGATTGTTTCTGGTGATTATTAGTTATTAGGTTAGTATGGATGTGGATTGATTCTGCATTAATGAAGTTGGGCGAGTAGCATATATCCTGTGTTGTGTCACTATTATTCCTTAGTGCTGTGTCACCTGTAGAGCTAGTAGCTGTATAGGTGGCCTGGCACTCTCAGTTCCTGAAGTGTGGATCAGACTTCTAGGAATGACTGTATCGGGACTCTGAAGCCTAGATGTCATCTCCAGGGGTTAAAGCCTAAGGGAGTTGTCCTGCGAGGGCTTGTAGTTTTGCCTGTTGCTAAGTACCAGGGCTCTCTGCCCTGGTGGCCCTCTGAACCTGGCCTGTTGTTCCTGCTCTGTTCATGTCCAACTACCTACTACAGAATCACACTTAAAATGGCATTTTTAGTTGAGTATTTTATGTTGTCAGTGTACTTAAATTTAAACAAAGGGCTCCAGTAAGATAGTCCCCCAATGCGGGAACCAGGTCAAGAGAAGTTCACATTCTCTATGGTTGAATATAGTACAAATCAACACAGAATAAATGAGAATATTAATCTGAAACTCATTTTGCTGATAGAGGGAGTTTAGCAAATCTTCATTCATAGCACAGGTGTATTCTCAAAGAAGTCATGACTGGAATGTGATGTAGAGAAACTGATGCAAAGTCAAGGGTGTTATAATTTGATCATGTGAGGTAAGGTTGAATTAAGGTCAGGCATTGCTTAGAGTGCATAGTTATCTCCAAGCTTCTCTTGCCAGTGACTAAGGGACAACTCTTCCCAAACAAAGTGTTGATTCCCCTGGGGGAAATTTATCCTAGAAATAATTCTATATGACCATCCATTTAGTGGAATTAGCCTTAGGAAACCTTTCAACTTTCTTTGCCTTAATTTGTTCCTCATCAATATTCCATCTTAACCCAAGCAGGAAGGAAATCTCAGGATGCACTTCAAGTTCTATTCTTCTCCATTAGAATAAATAAATTGATTTTATAAATCATTTTATTAACTAATTTCTTAAGAAGTTGGTAAATGAAGATAGAAATGAGAAATTTCATACTACTGCCAGCATTTCCACACACCTGATAGAAATCGTATGTTTATCATCAATGGGGTTATAGTAGCCAATTATTCTAGGTAAAAATTCTTTGCAATAATTATGTCAGGTCACAAAGCAGCAAATTGGTTATGGTTCAGTGGATCTAACAATTATGCCTTTGATTAAGAGATGATTAAATGCAGCTTGTTAGACAAAGTATTTTAGAACACAGTCTATGGGGAAGTGTAAAAAGAAAATGGCAGGCTTCCTTAGAAACAAGACAGCAATCACTGTTTTCTGAACAGACACACTCTAGTTTAATTAATAAAACCAAGTTTCTTGACCTATGAAGCTGAAGATTGCATTGTGTATTACTTTTGTGTGTGTGTGTGTGAAGAACTTCCCACTTACTGTCATGTCTCTTTAAATACAAGGATGTGTAAACAATTTAGAATTTTGAATACTAGGAGAGGTGGGTAAAAAGACATTACAAAATAAGCAACAGAGAATAAAAAGTCTTGTTTCTGAGTTAAACAGGCAGTGAAGTTCAAGATAAGTTCATCACTGGAGAACTATGAAGAAAACAGAATAAAGAAGAAGCATTTAGAAGATCAGGTATTAATCTAGAGCAATCAAAAAATTTACCATCACCTGATTGGCATAGCTCAGTGGATTGAGCATGGGCTGCGAACCAAAGCATTGCAGATTCGATTCCCAGTCAGGGCACATGCCTGGGTTGCAGGCCATGGCCCCCAGCAACCGCACATTGATGTTTCTCTCTCTCTCTCTCTTTCTCCCTCCCTTCCCTCTCTAAAAATAAATACATAAAATCTTAAAAAAATTTACCATCAACTCTTTTGCAAGAAAATAGCAAGCAAGATTTCTCAGTCTTGGCACTGTTGATATTTTGAACTGGACATTTCTTTGTTGCAGGCTACTTCCCTGTGCACTGCAGGGTGTTTAGCAGTATTCCTGGTCTCTGTCTCCTAGATGTCATGGCATCTGTCATGGCACCCCACGGGTGACAATCAAGTGTTTTCAACATTGTCAAATGTTGGGAGATGGTGGGATGCAAAATCGCCTCTGTTGAAAGCCAACGCTCTAATGCTCGGGGAGGACTTGATGGGGCATAATCTTTAACAACACGGTTTTTCTTGTTCTTTACTGGGTTGTCTTTTTTCCTTCCTTTCTTTCTTTTCTTTTCTTTTTCTTTCCTGTATTACACATTCTAGTGGTGGAGAAACCAATTCATCGAACGCATGATCCTCAGAAGTTGAAAGAGTCTGTTGACAGGTACTCATTTGGCTTTGAATGTTGTAAGCAGTGCAGGTTCCCATATCACAAAGGAGCTAAAGACTTCAATTGACACATAATTGTGTTCCCTTATCAGTCATTTCTACCCTTTTCCGGATTATCTGGCAAAATATGCCATTTAAAGGGTTAAGGGCACATTTCTCCTGGGTGAGCTGCCTTTATATCTTGTTCTTATTGATAACCTAACAAAATGAAAGAAGAAATATGTCTTGTCCCACAATTTACTTTAAACCAATATCTTACATAAGTGGTTTACAATTTCTTGTTGTTAAAGCAGAACTCTTCTTTAGACATCTGTTGGAGAAATTCAGCATATAAAATAGATAAAAACAAATATGCTTGTTTATAAGGTTAATTCACAGTATTTGCTTATTATAAAATCAATCATGTTAACAGATTGTTCCTAAGAATATCGGTATTCAAAATCAAGAGTTAGGGAAGATAGTTGCAGGGTTATATTAGTTTTATCACTCAACTTATTTCTGTATTTTTTAAAAATAGAATTGACTCAAGAAGAGTTACAGTTCATCTGATAAGGATTAGAAAATGAATTTAAAGTTCTAGCTATGCAGCTAGAATCTGTCTTGAGCTAAAAAAGAAAACTCATGGTTACACCTTATTAATAAATGAAACACTGTCAGTAAATTAAAAAATCTATATAGAGATAGTAATAGAGAATGGATCTTGTTAATGTATTAGTAGCTTTCTACTTAGTACAGAACATACTTCAGTGTAATGTGTATTTTCTTTTTAAATTATAATTTTTATATGTTATTGAATATATTTTACTGCACTTTATTTCTATTTATTTAAAAGTAGATTTTTATAATAAAATTTAAACTCAATATTTGTAAAACACTTGAGTAACCTCCCCAAAATTCAGGAAAGATGATTTGAAAACCATGATCTTATTTTTTCTTTTCTTTTAAACTTATTCAAGTGTCAATGATATTTGTGAGTTAAAACTACATAGACTTTGATACCTATGACATGGTCCTTAATATTCATTTTAAATTCATGAGTTAAGGCCCTTTAATATAGCACATTATCTTTTGCATACATTATAGTGCCTGGTCCGTAGTTGCATTTAAAAAATGCTTGACAAATGTCTATTCTTTGAAAACAGAGTCCCAAGACCTTGAGAGAGGATGAACATATATCCCAATATGCTTGGAACATTCTCCATTTATATCTGCTGTTCTAGCACAGTTATTGGCAGTGCCACATTTCATTCACAAAAGGTGCCCAGTTTTGATAATAAATTATAGAGTATCTACTCAGAGAACCTTCTAGAGTCTCAATAATGTTGGTAAAGGGAAGACTGCTCTTGACCCATTGACACTCTCTGCTGTCATAGCATGGGTGCTCATGGGTAACACTGAAACGTGGGAAACTCGCCTCTCTCCGAGGAGGTGGGTAGGCTGGTGAGGGAAATATCCCTTATGACGTCCCCGTGAGCCAACCTGTAGTGCTGAATCACTCACTGGCAGTATTTCCCAAAAGTGTGTTAAGAAACTACTTCCCATTGACTCAAAGGGTGTGGGGCTGTCACTAGTCCATAGTGACTAGAAAAGAGTCTCCTAGTGAGCTTTGACTTATGTTGAAAAGTGGCTTAAGTCCGTTCTGAAACCCTGTTTCCTGTTGTTCTCCGAGGGTCTTTGGGTATTGCCCCAGATGTTTTTCAGGAAGTGCTGACTGGTGCGTGCTCTTGGTGTGCGCTGTAAAGGAGTTGGAAACAGAACAAAATTGAATTAGGACTAAATTGTAAATGAGTTAGTGCTCTGACGTTTGCTCTTACCTGGAAAAACAGGTTTAGGAGATACAGGAAATTGGGCCATAGGATCACTCATGAAAGACGTTTGAAAGAATGTGTCAGTCAGCACCTCAGATAGTCCTGCCAATTGCCGTCTTTGGAAGTGAACAGGGACTTTTTTGGCTTGTGGCTGCTCTTCCTCATTTTACAAGGCCTAGTTTAAGTCCGCTTTGCCAAAGAGATTTTCCTGGGTTGCCACAGACTGCCTAACCTTTCCTTGACCTCTGCTTCTCCCCAACTTCTTCAGCTTGCCTTTATTTCACAATTTTACTTATTTGGCCATTCTCCTATAAAGACAATAACCTTTGATATAGCACTTACATGTGCCAAGGACTGTGCTGAGTGCTTTGCAATAATCACTCCTTCTAATCCTTACCATAAGGCAAGTACTGTTACTTAACATTTTATAGATAAGAAAAAATAGGTAACATTGTATTGTCATTCATATTTTGACCATTACATCACCCCTTTTTACCTAATTTGTAAGCCTCTCAAGAACTACAAATAGTTTTCTTACCTCTTATCCTCATCCCCCCACATACAGCAGGAATTCAAAGAAGCAAGTAGGCTATTCATATTAATGGATGATATTACTTTCTATATACTTCATGAAGACAGAATGTAAACATAAAAACATAGAAGTATTTGACAGGCCATCTTTAAAGCCCTGGAAGCCTCAGAAAGCCAAGGAAATTAAGTGTGAAGAGAAAGGATAGTAAGTATGCGGGATTTGCCATTCTGATAGTCCACTGATGTTGCTTTTGAAACACAGGAAGCTTTGCTCAGCATTTGTTTAAAAGAGGAAGAAAATGTTTAAAATGTTAGTCACATTGTGACAATTTGAATATTCTCTGGTTGATTTCCTGTATTGTCATTTTTGAAAATGTCCCCATTTTCCTATGTGTTCTAGTGCTGAGTGGTATTTCCTGTCACAGCCTAAAAAATGGGACTTGACTCTTAACAGGAAGTGTCAGTATCAGTGTCAGCTGCAGTGACAGAGATGTTGGACAGTGACAATTTCAAATAGAAATTAACTTGAATTTTGATTTTAAAATAATAAGCCACATACTAAATTAGTACATAAATGTGTATGAAATAAGTATGAGTACCTTATCATAACTTTCATTCTGATCTTTATCATCAAGGATGTTTCCTTTTATAATTCTTTAATTCTTGCATTGAAGATTTGGCCAGAGATCATTTTTGTATTTTTTGGCTCGCATACTCAGATTGTCAGATATTATGTGTGAAGAGGCCTTTCAAGGCAGAACCATGAAAATTACAAATAGAAAATTAGGTCATTTTCTCTCTCTGTTTCCAATACAGGCTGTTTTTCATTCTCATTTAGAGTTACACGTGTGATGGGGCCATTACTGGTTCATTTGTCCTGAGAGATTATTTCACAGAATAATGGGACTTGTTGCAGGTATATTTCCCCCCTGATTTTCAACCTAAAATTTCTTTTGCTCAATTTTATTTCATTACCCCTTGGACCACCTGTACAGGTCTCCACAAAAGGTAGCAAGGTTCTCTATTCCACAAAATGAAACCCTCTGCTAAAGTCCATTAAAAAAAAATAAAAGCATATTGGAGTCTCCAGTTGATCACAGCTATAGAAGATTGTTCTAGAAAGAAAATTTTTAGTTCTTAATTGCCCAGCAGTAATCAACCCTCTTGTATTTTAGATTTAGTTGATTGACTGTTTTTTCTAATAAACTGAGGTCCTTCTGATTTCATTAAGGAGTAAGGGTGTGTGTGTATGTGTTTAAGAGTCAGAGTCACACTGAAAAAATAAAAATACATGGAGACTTCTGGTCAAGATGTAAATGTAAGTAAACACGCGAATCTCCTCACACAACCATATCAAAATTACAACTAAACTATAGAACAACCATCACTCAAAACTGTTAAAAATTTAGTTGAATAAAAGTTTGACAATCCATAATTAAAGAAACCACATTCATCCAGGTTGAGCCACAGAGCCTACAGGCAGATATTAATATGAGACTCCATCAACCTGACTAATGTTGTTTGCCCCAACCCGAAGACCCTTGAAGCTTGGTCCTACCCAACATATGGGCCCACCAAGCTGATAACAGTGGCTTTCCGTATGAATGTCTGATCTGAGCTCTGCTTCACAATTTCTTAAATCCTTTCAAATAAGCAGTAGCTGGCCTTCAGTGAGCCCCCAGTCCCTGTATCTCTTGCTAAGTGACCCTAGGCCCAGCACTAGCAGCAGCCAGCCTAGATTCACAGCTTGGCTTCGTCTGGGAAATACCAAGCCCAACACAAGTAACAGTCACCTGCAGATTGCTTAATAGCTCATGCAAGCAGAACACAGGTCAGGGTTGACCTTGGCCTGCACTACCTGGGAAATCCCAGGGCCTGCATAATCAGTGGACAGCTACAGACCACATCAGAGCACCACTACCCTGCCCCTGTATAGCTGATTCTCCACAGAGGGCAGAGGTTGGGGGTCAGTGGTCACAGCCAGTCTTTGCAGCTGACTGGCCTGGGTAAACCCTTCCCATTGACCTGCCAATACCAGTCAAGGCTCAACAACAAGAGGAGGGTGAACTCAGCCCATGGAAAAAATACATTGAAAATTTCCCCAACCCTTTGGTCCTATGCTTCTTCTAACATTTTACTTAGGCTTACTGTCTCCCTCATCCTTTCTCATCATTAAGATTAGCAGCAACAACAGGAAACTCTCCATCTATACTTTCTATCTTTCAACAAAGAGTACTCAAAATAATTATGGGAACTGGGTCCATTCACATTGGACATGCAGAAGTTTGCTTTATTTATTGTGTGTTTATTGACACAATATAAGGATAGTGTGCATTTCTTAAACAAAATCATAGAACTAGATTAGAAAATATTCTTAAATGTCTTTTTAAGTAGATGTAAAAATATCAGGCCCCTTTATTGGTGCAAATATCAGGTTTCTTATTTAATGGAAAATGAATGAAATAAGTGACCTAATTGACTTATTCTTGGGTTGTCTAGAATTTGTTCCCTGAAGTTGGACTTGTATCAGTATGTTTAGTTGGGCTTCATATTCTAGCCATATCCGGGGCCTTTCCAATTAGCCATGTCCCAGAGACACTGACATCAAGGCTTGATCTGTGCTTTAGTGGTCTCTGTACCTCCACAGCTGGCCCAGTGCATGGTAGACATCAGGTGTTTGGGTGGATGATTGAAAAATGGGTCATGCACAAATTAGAAAAAAGTAGTAAGAGCTGTCATGTGTCTAATATTTTTGACACCCAGCACTGAGTATTTTTAATATCCCCAGATGAAAGATGTATTTCATTATTGTGATATGAAATGAATAAAAATATCAGCCAGAAAAGAACACAGACAGTAAACTATAATTAAGTTTAATATATGTAATCAAGCAAATAAATAAATTAACAATAAAAACCACACATGTTACAGAACAAAAATACTTTAGCTGTTTATATAAAAGTGTATATAACACATTGAAGATTTCTTGAGAGAATGGAGATGATTTCATACTGTCATGCACAGTACTCTGTTCCATTGTTTTTCGGAGACAGACTTGAAGTAACTGAGGTTTACCTTTTTTCTTCACAATTACTGTTTGTTGTAAATCTATTGTTTTATAATTATGCAGCTGTGTTCCCTAAGCGTTGGAGATACTGATTGTCCCTACACAAGCTCAATGGATTCCTAACCATTCTGAATTTTCTCTTATAATGAATGTGGGTAGCTGTGTCTCTGGACAGACAAACCAGAGTTCTCTAACTTGACTTCCATGTGGAATACAATGTTTGTTAAAGAATAATATATTCTTTATATATTTGAAGATTACATATGCAGTATTAAAACTCAACAATAACCACAACAAACTGTGTAGAACTTGTACCAAAAAAAAGATATTTTGGGTGGTATCAGTATTTTATCATTGACATTATTTAGAGTTGACAGAGCATGGGGAAAATAAAAAGCAGTGTGCCTTTGGATTTATTATTAATTTTAGTTTATTATTTAAAAATTCTTGTTATTATTTGAAAATTTTAAAATTCTCTACAGACAATGATGAATTGCTTGCACCTGGGGCAGACCACTCCCATTGTCCTGTCCTTAGCACGCCGCTATGGAAGGAATTAATTTTGTTTTCAGCACAATTTAATTTTTAAAAATGTTAAAAATGTCAAGTTATCCAGTTTTACTTCTATGGTATTCAGGTATCCAATAATTATTTTCCGAACGCCTAGCCAGGAGAGACAATGTAGGACGGGTGAAACCTCGCAGAAGCGGGCTGTGGGCAGTCAGAGAGAAGCAGGCCAGAGCAGGCCCCCAGAGGGGGAAGAGCAAGGACATCAGCACTTTAGAAGGAGAAGTGGGCAGAAGACCGGAGAAATGATGTTATGTTCTGTTGGTGATTATTTTGATCTGGCAGTGGGAATCGCAGAAGCAAGTCAGCTTTTCTAGGCTTAACTTCCAATCTCATTCTCTTTAATTTTTACCTTTGATCAGCGTTAGCCATACGTGTTTCCCCCATTCTGTTGCCCAGTTCCTGAAGAGACCCCTCCCACTCTTCCTTCTGTGGCTTATCTGCTTCTGTCAGGCAATTCCATAGTGAAACTGTACAAAACAGTGAAATGCTGAGCATATCTCAGGGTCATCTGGAACATTTGAATGCCAAATGTGTGGTGCAGGTAGGGAGTACTTTGCATAAAATTCTTTCTTTCTTCTCTTGTTGTACTGTTTTCTCTTGTTGACTTAGAGTTGGCAGGGAAGCCCTTGCTATCCGTTGCAAGCTTTTCACGTACTTCCTTTCCAGTTGGAGCAAGGGTAACCAATAAATACTCTTCTCTAAGATGACACTCAGCCATTCTGTTTTAGTCCTCACCACCGTGTCCCAGAGAAGTCTCATGTAAGTATACGGGAATGCCCTGAAACCTGCTTGATCTTAGTCCCTCCATCCCCTACTCACTTATCAAAACTGGAATTTCAGCATACCCATTAAGTTGGCTATTATAGAAAACAAACAAACAATTGTTGCCAAGGATGTGGAGAAATTGGAATGCTTGTGTACTGTTGATAAGAATGTATAATGGTGCATCCACCATGGAAAATAATATGACAGTTTTTCAAAAAATTAAAATCAGAATTAGTATGTGACCTAGCAAGTCCACTTTTGGGCATATACCAAAAAGAATCAAAAGCAGGGCTGTGGGATAACCTGCTTTATAAACATGCACACCTATGTTTACAGCAGCATTATTAATTATAGCCAAGAAGTGTAAGTCACCAAGTTCATCAATGGAAGGATGGATAAATAAAATGTGGTATGTCATAAAAAGGAATATTACTCAGCCTCAAAAAAAGGAATTCTCACACATGCTACAACATGGATGAATCTTGAAGACACCATGCTAAGTGAAATAAGCCAATCACAAAAAGACAAATATTGTATGATTTCATTTATATAAGATAACCAGAGTAGTCAAATTCATAGAATAGAATGGTGGTTGCCAGGGGCTAAGGGCAGAAAGGAATGAGGAATTGTTGTTTAATGGGTACAGAGTTTGGAAAAATGAAAAAGTTGTGGAGACAGATGATTGTGATGTTTGCAAAACAATGTGAATATACTTAATGCCACTGAACTGTACACCCAAAAATAGTTACATAAACTTTCCTGTTGTACAACAATATGCATATGCTTAACACAACTAAACTGTACACTTTAAAATGATTAAGATGATAAATCCAATGTTATATAGTTTTTTCCACACAAACACACTAAAGATAACTTGACAAAAGTTATGCACCTTCATCCCAGAAAACTGCATGGGAAAATTAATTGTTATGTGTATTTTACCACAATAAAAAGTAATCTGAAAGAGAAACATGTATAAAGGACCTGTGGGCAAAGCCAAAGAGGGGTAGGATTGAGGGTGGGAGGTGGGGGTGGGTGGGGTAGGGAGAGTGATAGGGAGACAATAGAGGCAACTGTACTTGAACAACAATCTTAAAAAACCCACAAAAAAATTTAAAAGATAAAAAACAGATTTTTACCCAGACCAAGTGGCTTAGTTGGTCGGAGCTTCAACCTGCACACTGAAAGGCTGCAGAGAACAATTGTGGGTGAGTGAGAGCCCCATGGCAGGAGTCACGTGGTCCTGCTCAGTGCAGGCTCAGTTCGCAGCAGTGGTTGGTGGTCAGAGTGGTTCGCATGGGAGGTGTGGTCGAGTGGTGTCACCTTATTCTTTCCAGATCAAGAAACCAGCAGAAGAGTAAATCAGAAAAGCAGATGGCCACCTCTGTCTAAGTGGATAGTATACTCTGAGATCAAGAGTTTATATCCCAAATGTGTCATTACTGTGTAATATATAATGATCTGAACATTCACTTTAGCTCCTATTGCAACTCCGTTGAGGCTGCTCGTGCAGGATGACTTCTGGCAAAAAGAAGTGACTCTGAGCAAAATTAGATGTTATGTGAATTAAAGCAAAGTTTTAAAGAACAGAGGCCTTTGCATACTGCAAGGAGATATTCCGCTTTTGACATTCATGTCACTGGGCCAGAGGTGGCATGAGTTATTTGTAAAAGAAAGCTATGGTTATCATGGAGGCTATTTGACAATAAGAAAAAAGACAATACTATTTTTTTAATTTAAGCCTTTTCTCCCCAGGGCTCATGTATGCAATAATTTCTTTTCAAATATACTGAGAAGTAGGGAGGAATGGAGATAATTATCTCCACTTTATAGAAGGTGAAACTGAGGCACAGAAAAATAATTTGAGTCTGAGGCAGGGGCAAAAACCAGGCTTCTAGTTTCCTCATCTCAGGGCCTGCTAGCTAGAAAGAACTTGCCTTCTGTTCTGTCGATCCTGTTCAACAAAGCTTTTCCCCAGGGTCCCCAGACATGGCAACATTTGGCTTGTCCCCTCTCCACCCCTCACAATAAGCTTTCTAAGCAGAGAAGCCACACAAGGGGATTTGGACCTTCAGGTACTTCCTGAAGGGAATGAATAGGCGGATGACCATTACATAACTTCACCTGTGGTAGGAGAATCTGTTCCTCTGACTCGCTCATTTTATTGTTTCTAACTTCATTTGAGTGGGGCGGGGGGAGGGGAGGAAGATTGGAGTTTCAGTAAGCTCCATTTTCTTGGCTTAGCGGCCACAAGTCTCAGTTAAGTGCCACCCTGAATAAGTGTCTCCTCTGTGTTCAGGGAGAAACCACCCCCTGACCCAGAGATAAGTTTTGCAACATGCACATGGAGGTTCTCAGAAGTCCTCAGCTGGAGCAGCTAAGTAAGACTGAGACCACACAATCCCATGGACAAAGGTCAGACCTATTTTAATCTCTGTTACTCTGGGACAAGGCCCTTCTTGTCTGATTCCCTGCTATTTTCAGTGATTCACAAGCCTAGATCTCTTTCATCTGGGAGTGCGGAGCCACATCCCCCTTTCAGATTTGTTTGTGAGTTAAAATAGTTCTCATTCCCACTCTCCTTGGAGTGTCTTCTGACAGACAGAAAATGCCACAGGCTGTGAGCCTAGAGGAGTCCCCTGGAGGAAGAGTAAGGGCAGGCTTGGAATGAAAGCCCCTGGGGAGGATCCCGAGTGTAGCAGGAAGTGCAGCTTTGCTTGCCTGGACGGGTCCAACAGAGGCTCTGAGCCAATAGGTCAGTTGAGGGTGGGGGTGGGAGGTAGACTTCTCCAAGAGGTGACAGTGCTCTTGAAGACTTCCGCACCACAGTCACATGTAGGCTTGTCCTGTATTGTCTGCTCCAGTGTATGCATTGTGCCAATGTTTCCGTGAGAGTCCCATCCCTCTAGATCCAGTGAAGTTAGGATGCCAGGCACACCCTTAATTTTGTGATGATACAGGCCTTGAGTTCCCTAATTACGGGTCTGCTTGGAGTGATCAGCCTCATATTTTTGGGTTATTTCTCCAAAGTGAATATTGCATTTAAAAGCCTGCTTATGTGGTTTTCCTATATTCTGTAGTTTTTGAGTTTGCTACTTCTCTCCTTTTGCTTAGAACTTTATCTGCTGTGGAAACATCTCAAATCACTGTTTTTGCATGGTTTAATACCTCAGTGTGTTGCAAACAAAGCAAAGGTTGGGAAATGCAGCCTGAGCTGGTGGCCTTTAGGGAATCTGCCTAGAGTGATAACAAGGATAAATTGCTTTGTATTGACTCTCGACTTCTTGCCAGGCACTGTGCAAATGCTTTAAATGCTTTAAATTACGTATCTAATTTAATCTACATAATAATCCTGTGAGATCACTTTACAGAAGAAAAACCAGGTAATTTAGGGAAGTTAAATAATTTTCCCTAAGTCACACAAGTAGTGGATAAAACTAAGATTCCATCTCAGATCTTCACAAGGCTCTGCACAAAATAGTGATTTTACCGAACCTTTGGAAATAAATGGTTTATGTTCCCCAATGTCATGGTCATTGCAGATATCATAAAATTAAATCTTTTCTTACACGTTCTTCTCTCTCTCTTTCTTTTTAAAGAAAATTTCCCTGAAGTCAGTGAGAAACCCTTGTGAGTTGCCCTTTTCGTTTGTTTATAAGAGGAAATGTGAACTTTGTGATTGTTCCACACATTCTTGCCACTTCCCTAAATCAAAAAAGAAAGGAGCCACAAAAGCATGGCTGTGATGCATGTTTTCATACCAGAAGGTCAAAACCCGAAGATCCTTTAGCTTGCCACGAGGAAATAGTGGGAAGAGAGCATTGTCACAGAAAATGCCGGGAATTACAAAAATAAATAAATAAACAAGAGGAGCGTTGAGGGGGATGCAGAGAAGGAATTAACACTTTGTTTCTGAATTCTGATCCAAATCTAATGTTTTCACAAGTAACAATCCAGCAAAAGACTGAAGGTGTTTAGATTTGGTTGTATCAACACTCCACCCACAAAGTAAAATGGGGAATCGAGTGCCACCCCCTCCTCTCCTCTGCTGAGGTCAAGCACACTGCAGAGTGAAGGACGTTTGCAATGGGCTTGCTCTATACCCCAGAGCCAGGGGAGAGTTAAGCCAATTATCCAAAATTTAAAATCAAAGAAAAAGCAATTTAGCTCTGATTATTTGGTAAAAAGTGTTTGGAAGCCTGATTCTTTTCTTTATCTGGTATAAACTGAGTGACTTTGTATATGGGCTGTTTCAATGGATAGTTCTTCAAGATTTTTTAGTTACTCAACTTACTCTCCTCAAATAGGGAGAGGTGGTTTCACCTTCCCTAGGGAGAGAGGGGGTGAGCCTGGAGATTTGTTTTTTACTTCACTGCCAGTGTTGGGGAAGGAGGCAAGCAGTGCTTCTTAATCTCAGCTGCCCAGGAGAATCACCTGGGAAGCTTTTCAAAACTCAAAGCCTGCCAGTGGCCTTGGTCTCTTCTAAGGGCAACTAAGCCGGGATCTCTGAGGACGGAGCTTAGGTCAGGATATTTTTGAAAAGCTTCTTCATGATTGGAAAGCATCCAAGATTGAGAATCATTGGATTCAAAAGGAGACCATTATGCTGATGCTTGGAGGTATATAAAAAAAACTACTTCAGCTCAGTTGCCTGAATGACAGTCCACAGGCATTTGACTTTCAAAAATATTGAGAAGAGATGAGGCAAAATATCACTGTGAATTTATCTTCTTGTCTTTTCACTAGCATAGTGGCCTCCTATATCAGTCTAAAATAAAATTTGACTTACAATCCTCAAAGCTAGTTGTGAAAGCAAATTCTAAAACACAGAAGTTTCTTCTGAAAGATGCAAAAGAAAATTTTTATGTTTTGATGAGTACTACTAAATAGAGAAGAATAACATTGACCAAAAATGTGTATTTTATTTTATTTTTTGCTACCATTTTATTTATTTTCATTTTTATTTTTTTGATTTAATCTTTATTGTATTTTCCCCTTACCTTTTAGTCCTCTTATACTCCCCTCCCCCCAGCAATCACCACACTGTTGTCTGTGTCTGTGAGTCCTTTTTCCTTAATCCCTCTACCCCCTGACCTCCTTCCCAACTAGCTGTATTTTAAAATTATTCAGAAACCACTTTCACAAAGTCCTTTGGCATTATACTTTACTATTTGTACAGGTGCATTTATCATACCTATTTGATGGTTTGAGTAGTGGTTCTCAAACTTTATTTTGCATCCAAATTACCCAGGGAACTTGGTAAAATGCAGATTGCTGGACCCCCTCGCCAAGGTTTCTGACTTGGTGGGTGCAGGGTGGGACCCAATATTTCGCATTTCTAGTGAGTTCCCAGGTGATGCTCATCCTGGGACCACAGCTAACTAAGTTAGAACTTGAACACCTCTCCCAAAAAGCTCATTATAAATGCATGAAGAATAATGTGAATATTTCACTTAGTATAATTCTGTTATTCCAAAACAGATTTGAACAATTCCTTAAAAGTATACATAATAGGTCAAATTTTTAAATTAGGAAGGGGTAAAAAGATTTGGGTGAAAAGTAAGAATTGAGGAGTAAAATAAAATCAAGTAGTGCATAGCTATAGAAACTATTTTAAAAAGAAGATAAAGGAAAGAAAACATATTTCATTATTTATCAAACTATACCTTTGAGAGTATCTGCTCTACATAGCAAATCACATCATTTCTGGGCTTTTTATTATTTCTGAAGTGCTTTAAAACTTAAGTATTATAATATTTAGCTATTCTAAAGTAAAAACTAAAACATTGCCTGGCCAATGCTAAGGATACCATCCAGTTCTGGGAGATTCCATTTTGTCCTTCCTTACGCATGTAGGCTGCTTTCAGACGAAATACACTGAAATGGAACAAGTGATGACATGCCTGACTTATTTAATACAGCTGTGTACAGTAGATAACTAGACTGACCAAAAAATATTTGGAGGCTTGAAATTTTCACGTGCATTACACAAAAACACGCAGGCAACAGCAAAGGCACTCTGAGTGAATGAAGCAAGTCACGTGAAGGCTAGTTCCTGACCTGGCACCCTGTCTGCCAGGGGCAGCCATTGTAGTCGGTTCATTGAGAAAAGCCAGGTCTGGAATGTTTATATAAAATTTTTAAGTTTTAAAACTTGACAACAAATTCCATTTGAAAAATAATGCTATGTGAATCAAACAAAACCCTTCTGGGTCAGCTTTAGCCTTACTCATTGTAAATTCCTGTCTTCGGGGATTAATTTTACCTGGTTATTTACCAACTGCTCTCTGAACCCTTGTGGGGTTTCTACTCAGGCAGAACAACTTGTGCCTGAGCTAAACAACTTGTTCACTCCATTTGCATCGTTTTTCTTTAACCCACTGGTCCTCAACGCATGGTTTTAAGTTGAATCAGCAGCATCTGGGAACTTGTTAGAAATGCAAATTAGATTTCTGCATCCCAAATGGATAAATTTTTAGATGGTCTTCCCCAGCCCTACTGAATCAGAAATTCTGGGAATGGTGCCAGAAATCTGTTTTCAGCCAGCTCTTCCTTGTGATTCTGATGCCCACTAAAAGTTCGAGGTCCCGAATTTACTTGGAAAGAATGTAAGGCAGCTTCACAAACCAGAGCTGATGCCCTGGGATGGCGGTAAGCTGTGCCAGCATTCCAGAGCCAGAGCTCGCTGGCTGTGTGACATTCCAAATGGTGCTGGGCACTTATTATTAGCGTGTTAATAGAGACTTTGACATGTCTGTTAAAATTTTTTTAAAGATATAATTTCAAATTAGAATAAGTCTCATTTGAGAAATTTGCGAAAGAATAGCTGTCAGTCTAAGGATTGGTGTAAATGACCATTTTTACTCATTGTTGCCAACACCTCTATTTGTGATTGATGCCAGCTGAAAATATTCTCAGTCTTCTCTCACCCACATTTACCTACTTTGCAGAGCAGCCCTTGCGTAGTTTTTGAGGATTCATAGAACATAAGTATAGATATAGATCCTTACAACTACTTTTCCAATGTGAAAATTAGTTCAGATAGACAAATAAGAATCAAGACATGTCTATGGGATACTTCTACTGAATGAAAAATTTCAATCTTAAATCAATATATCTGTATTTACCATTATCCAGATGTGTCGCAACAAATATGAACAATTCAACTTGTTATTGAAATTTGAATGTTTGAACATGCTATTTTCTTCCACATATTTGGCATTGTGTAGTTAACATGGCATGAGGTCAGAAGCACTAGTGGGCACTAAGGAAACTTGTCCCATGTCTGTCCCTATTCATCTGTGTGCCTTGGACTATCATTTGTGACTTCCGTTTTCTCAGTCTATAGAATGAAAGACTTGCACTGGATGATCTCTGAGAAATTTTTAGATCTGAAACATTCTGGGATATTAAAGGCTTAGTGTCATGTGGGTTATGAGTCTTAGCTGAAGCTTCTTTAATTGTTTGGCTATCTGTAGATTGTATATTTACATGCATTCCATTTAAATCACATGCTGTGAGCTCATTTAATTGAACTTTTATAGTAAAACTTATGCATTTATATTTTGCTTTTGATCTTTAAAGTACTTAGCATACTGATGAATTCTTCCATAACACTTTGAGGTGGCTGAATATTATTTTAAAAGGATGAAAGGATGAAAGGATGTATATATATACTCACATATATATACATATACACATACATACCATGGTGGCATAATTTTCTTAAATCTTTTTTTTTTAAGAAAGAGAATGTATATCAGGGAAAGAAATAAAACAGATTCCCTGTTTCATATTAGAACTTGGTACCAAATCTTCCTCCCTCTAAATGTAATATTTCCCTTTTTTAAAAAATTGAATTTATTGGGGTGACATTGGTTAGTAAAATTACTAATTTTATTGGTTTCAAGTGTGCAGTTCTACAATACATCATCAGTATATTGTATTGTGTTTGACTACCCCAAGTTAAGTCTCCTTCCATCACCATTTCTCCCCCCTTTACCCTCCTGTATCTCTTTCACCCCCCTTTCCCTCTGGTAATCACTATATTGTATACATCTATAAGGTTTTCTTGTTGTGGTTATTTAATCCCTTCATCTTTTTCACTCAGCCCCAGTCCTCCCCTCTGACAGCTATCATTCTGTTCTCTCTACCTATGAGTATGTTTCTACTTTGTTCAATAGTTTATTTTGTTCATTAGATTTCATGTCAGTGAAATCACGTGGTATTTGTCTATCTCTGACTGGCTTATTTCACTTAACATAATACTCTCCAGGTTCATCCATGCTGTCAGAAGAGGTAAGATTTCCTTCTTTTTTATGGCTGAGTAGCATTCTATTATGTAAATATGCCACAGCTTTTTTATCCACATATCTACTGATGGGCAGGGCACTTGGACTGTTTCCAAATTTTGGCTATTGTAAATAATGCTGCAAAAAACATAGGGGTGCATATATTCTCTCAAGTTAGTGTTTTGGTTTTCTTTGGATCTATTTCCAGAAGTGGAATTCCTAGGTCATAAGGAAGTTCCATTTTTAATTTTTGAGGAAAGCATACTGCTTTCCACATTGGCTGCACTGATCTGCATTCCTACCAACAGTGCATGAAGGTTGTTCCCCTTTCTCCACATCCTCGCCAACACTTGTTGTCTGTGATTTACTGATAATAGACATTCTGACAGTTGTGGGGTAATATCTCATTGTGGTTTTAATTTGCAATTCTCTGATGATTGAGCGTATTTTCATATGTCTCTTGGCTCTCTGTATGACCTCTCTGGAGAGGTATCTATTCAGGACTTTTATCCCTTTTTAAATTGGAGTGTTTGTTTTTGAGGGTTTCAGTTTTCTAAGTTCTTTATATATTTTGGATATTAACCTTTTATCAGATATATCATTGGTGACTATGTTGTCCTATTCATTAGGTTGTCTTTTCATTTTGTTGATGGTTTCCTTTGCCATGCAAAAATTTTTTGGTTTGATTTAGTTCCAAAAAATAAATAAATAAAATTTATTTATTTTTCAATTGTTTCCCTTACCTGAGAAGCCATATCCAAAAAAAATATTGCTATGAGAAATGCCTAAAATTTTACCTCCTATGTTTTCTTCTAGAATTTGTGGTTTTGAACCTAACATTTAAGTCTTTATTCTATTTTGAGTTTATTCTTGTGTGTGGTGTAATAAGGTGGTCTGGTTTCTCTCTCTCTCTCTTTGCATATATCTGTCCAATTTTCCCAACACCATTTATTTTGAATAGACTACCTTTATCTATTGTATGTTCTTTCCTCCTTTGTCAAATATTAATTGACCATAAAGGCATGGGTTTACTCTAGGCTCTCTGTTCTGTTCCATTGATCTACATATCTGTTTTTATGCCAGTACCATGATGTTATGATTGCTGTGGCCTTGTTACATAGTTTGATATCAGGTAGTGTGACTCCTTCAACTTTGTTCTCCTTTTTCAAGATTGCTGTGGCTCTTTGGGATCTTTTGTGGTTCCATATACATTTTTGGAATATTTGTTCTAGTTCTGTGAAATATGCCATTGGAATCTTGATAGAAATTGTGTTGAATTTATAGATTTCTTTGGGTAGTATGGACATTTTAATGATATTAATTCTTCCTATTCGTGAATACAGTACATGCTCCACCTGTATGTATCTTCTTCAGTTTCTTCAGTGTCCTATAATTTTCTGAGTACAGGTCTTTTACACCATTTGTTAGGTTTATTCCTAGATATTTCATTATTTTTAAAGCAATTGGGAATGGGATTGTTTTCTTAGTTTTCCTTTCTGATAGTTCATTATTGATGTATAAAAATGCAACTGATTTCTGCATATTTATTTTGTATCCCTCTATGTTAATGAATTTATTGATCAGTTCCAGTACAATAGGTTCTTGATGGAATCTTTGGGGTTCTTTATGTATAGTATCAGTTATCTGCAAATAAACACAGTTTACCTCTTCCTTTCCAATTTGGATGCCTTTTATTTCTTCTTCTTGTCTGATTGTTGTGGCTAGGACTTCCAGTACAATGTTGAATAAGAGTGGTGAAATGGTCATTGCTGCCTTTTTTCCTATCTCAAAGGAAATGCTTTTAGTTTTTCCTCATTGAGTATGATGTTGGCTGTGGGTTTGTTGTATATGGCCTTAATTACATTGAAATATATTCCCTCTATTTCTACTTTGCTGAAAGTTTCTATCATAAATGGTGCTAGATTTTATCAAATGTTTTTCTGCATCTATTGCTATGATCATATGATTTTTATCCTTTACTTTGTTTATATGATTTGTCACATTTATTGATATTGTATCTTGCATCCCTGGAATAAATCCCATTTGATCATGATGGATGATCTTTTAAATGTATTGCTGGATGTGTTTTGCTAATATTTTGTTGAGGATTTTAACATCTATGTTCATCAGGGATATTGGCCTATGATTTTCTTTCTTTGTAGTGGCTTTATCTGATTTTGGAATTAGGCTAATGCTAGCCTTATAAAATGAGCTTGGGAGTCTTCTCTTGAATTTTTTGGAATAGTTTGAGAAGGATAGGTGTTAGTTCTTCAAATGTTTGGTAAAATTTATTTATGAAGCCATCTAGTCTAGGACTTTTGTTTGTTAGGAGTTTTTTGATTATTGCTTCAACATCATTAGTTGTATTCTGTTTATTCAGATTCTCTGATTTTTCCTGATTTAGTTTTGGAAGATTGTATGTTTCTAGAAATTTATTCATTTTTTCCAGGTTGTCCAATTTGTTGGCACATAGTTGTTTGTAATATTTTTCTTACAGTCTTTTGTAATTCTTTGGTATCAGTTATTATTTCTCTTCTTTTATTTCAAATTTTATTTATTTAGGTCTTCTCTTTTCTTTAATGAATAGGGTTGAAGAATTGTATTTTTTTTTACTCTCATTTATTTCTGCTCTGATCTTTATTATTTCCTTCCTTATACTCACTTTGGGCTTTGTTGTTGTTGTTTTTAAGTTCCTTTAAGCGTAAAGTTAGATTGTGTATTGAGATTTTTATTGTTGTTGTTGTTGTTATTTATTGACATAGGCCTGTAATGCTATTAATTTCTTTTTAAGGACTGCTTTCACTGTGTCCCATAGATTTTGGGTTGTTGTATTCTCATTTTCATTTGATTCAAGGTTTCTTTTATTTTTTCTGTGATGTCATTGTTAACCCATTCACTGTTTCGTAATATATGTTATTTAGCCTTCATGTCTTTGTGTATTTTTCAGGTTTTTGTTTGTTTGTTTTGTGGTTGATTACCTGTTTCATAGCATTATGGTCAGAGAAGATGTTTTATATGATTTCAATCTTCTTGAATTTATTGAGACTTGTTATGTGTCCTAACATGTAGCCTATCCTAGGAAATGTTCCATGTGCACTTGAAAAGAATGTATACTTTCTCCTTTGGGGTGAAATGCTTTGAAGATACCAGTTAAATCCATCTGATTCATGTTTCATTATGACTGCTGTTTCCTTGTTGATTTTCTGTCTTGTAGATCTATCATTGATATCAATGGGGTATTAAAGTCCCCCATTATGACTGTATTACTATCAGTCTCTTTATGTACATCAAGATTTGCTGTATATGTTTATGTCCTCTTATGTTGAGTGCATAAATGTTTACAAGGGTTATATCCTTTTGTTGGATTGTTCCCTTTTATCATTATGTAGTGTCCTTTGTCTCTTAAAGGCTATTTTGTCAGATATAATTACTACTCCCTTGGCTTTTTTTTTCATTTGCATTTGCATAAAAAATCTTTTTCTATCCCTTTACTTCTCATTTGTGTGTATCTTGTTGTGAGGTGCGTCTTTTGTAGACAGCATATGTGTATATATGTGTTTACTTATCCATTCAGCTACACTGTATTTTTTGATTAGAGGATTTAAGCCATTTATATTTATGGTGGTTATTGATAGGTACATATTTATTGCCATTTTATTCTTTAACCATGTTCTTTTGTATTTTTCTTTCTTCTTCTTAAAGATGACCCTTTAACATTTCTTATAATACTGTTTTGGTAGTAAAGAACTCCTTAGGTTTTTCTTGTGTGGAAAGCTCTTTATTTCTCCTTCAGTTTTAAATGATATCTTTGCTGGGTAAAGTAGTCTTGATTATAGGTCCTTGTTTTTCATCATTTTGAATATTTTATGCCAATAAAATATTTTGTATATTTTAGGCTGTCTCTTCTGGCCTGAAATGTTTCTGTTGAGAAATCAGCTGACAATCTTATGGGAGCTCCCTTGTCGGTAACTTCTAAACATTCTTAAGTGTTTAGAATTCTCACAGCTCTACTCCAGGATGTTTTTTAATCTTTGTAGAATGAAGGCATTTTGATGTTGTTTGCCTCCTTGCAGGGCAGAAACCCCATCTTGCACAATTGCAGTGACCAGTTCCAAACTGAAGTGTGTTGGTAGTGATGGTGCTATGGGTCTTTTCCTATTTTAAGCTGATCCAACCGAAGTCAGAAGGAAATATGCTTACTGTATGAAAGTGAAGGTTTCCATTGCAAGAAAACAGCAAGTTCATGTAGTGTATACTTTTGGCTGCTAGCTTGTTAGTTTGCAGTCTTAAATTTTCTCTGTAGATTACTTTGAAAATAATGGCAAACACATGTTGGACTTTGGTAACCTTTACTCTTCAATGAAAACGTAACTTTCAACAGGGTATATAATCAAAGACTCGGTAATAAAAGTACTGCTTAGAATTTTAAAGTTTGATGTGAGGATTCATAATGTTGACACTGAAAGAACAGTGTGAGTGGAATGAGAGGTTGAGCAGAGGGACAGCAGAGAGAAACCCCGAAGGGGAGGAAAGAAAGATGAATTCTGTGGAGGTGACTATGTAACTGTCGAAGAATTTCTCTATTTTCCCAGTGTCTTCCAGACAAGTTCAAAGATAGGAACACTAGTACTGAGATGAATGTCAGAAATACCTATGTGAGTGATTCTCTTGTATGAAATTAGATCACCTTTAGCACAATTCTTGCATATTTTACTTTAAAGAGTATTTCTGATCAGTCTTTTATTTTGCTATATCTGCCTTAATATAAGAATTAATTTCTATAAATTCTAACTTTACTATATTATAGTTTTAGAGGTGTTTCATGGTCATAGATATTTGTGAAATGGCTACTTAAGCTATATTTATACATAAGGTTATATATTCTGAATTAAAAACAACAACAACCTGAAGCTAGTTCATTAATATTTAACAACAGGTTGTGAAAATGTAGCTTCACCAAACTGTGCCTTTTAGTTAGAGAGCCTTTTCCTGGCAATTACAGGGTCTGGCACAAATAATGCCCCTTTTTTTATTACAAAAATCTTTTAAGCATGTACTTCTGTAACACAATAATATCACATTCAGGCACATTATATGACATTTTAGGTGAAATGTTCAAATTAAAGCTATAAATTATTACATCCATATTATTACCCTATGAACCACATGCAAGAAAGCATTACTTCTGAGGGACCCTGTATTTTAGATTGTCTGCTCTGGGACTTGCTCTGACTGCTTTTCTCATACTGTGATAAAAATATGCATTTGCCTCAGAAAGTACTTTCCTGTTTTCATATTTATTGGCTCACCAAATTTAAATTCCTGAAAGTACTAAACTTTGCTACCAGATGAAAAGATATTGTTGGGGAGGCAGGTGGGAGTGGTCTCTTGCTTGTTTCTGGCTTTGCTGCTCTGGGGCAGGCACTTCCCCTGCTGTCCCAGCAGGTCCTGTGGCCGTGCCTGTCTTAGCAGGTTTTGAAATGGGACGTTTCCCCTTGACATAGAGTTGATAGGGCTTTAAGGTGACCAACTGATATCTCAACTAATCTTACTCATGAGATGCCTGTTCATAGAGGCCTAGTAGTTTGTAGCGTGAAGTGAAGACAGATGATTTTTGAAATTAGATGAGGCCAAAGAATTTCTTGGTCTCAACATATCCCAGATCAGTAGCTACAAGGTTTCTCTGGGAGAAAAGAATCACCACGTACAAAGGAAGTGAGAATTGTGGGGACCATTTTGTCCAGGCTTTGGTAGAGCCAGGGAACTTGTCTTCTTTAGCCCTCAGCAGCTCCTTCTTACACACCATTGAAAGAATGGTCACAAATTTTTACTTCATAATACTTATTTTTCTTAACATTGCAACAGTCCAGGTGGAAGTGATTTTTCTGTGCTACATAAATCTGCCCCTTCATAACTTAATATATTCTGCTTCATAATTTTATGAACTGTCTATGTATCTTATTTTTGGTATTAAATTTAAGCTGTTTGGGCAGAGATCATACACTATCAATCTCTCTGTCTCTCTTTGTGCCTATAATTCTGCTTTGCAGACCATAGAGACTTAATACATATGATTATTGTATATATTCTTGAATCCATTAACATTTATTGCAAGGCCCTCTTTTTTTTCCTTTTTAACCAAATAGTTCTTTCAATGAGGCACTTGTATAGTGCTCCTGACAAGAAAAAATTTCTACCCCTTGTATTTAAATAATTTTTAATAATGGATCCATAATAATTTCCAAAGAAACATAGCACTTGTCTTCCTCTTATGTAGCCATCCAGTGTGAAAGCATATGGGTGGAAATAGACTGTCTCACCACTATGGCTTTTGCCAAGAAAAGAAATGCAAAATGCCATTACATTTTCAGACACTGTAGGAAATGTATCAGACTACCAAAATATAAATCGCTATGTCCCAAAATTCTTTTCACATACTCACTCTTAAGAAGGTGCCAGAAAGTAGTGTTCGGGGTCCATATATTTCAAGTGTGTTAGAACATGCTTCACTGGGATTTCACTTAGCAACACTGTGAGATGCAACATCGATTTAGCCCACACATTGCTCTACAGCGAGTTTTAAAAAGGAAAGGAATAAAAATGTCTAAGGTTGTACTTATATTAATGTCAAGCAGACTTTGAAAACTAACTTAGCTAACTTGTTTTCCTAGCTTTGTTTTAACTCCACTGACCCTTTACATTGTCTCTTCTATTTGTATGAATTTTTTTTTGATAGTTAAAAAAACTGAAAGGTATGAAAACTTCAGAGGTATGTCTCTGTCTTTATCCTTGTTCTTTGCCTCACCCCTATGTATTTTCACTGAACAACATTCCTTGGCAGTCTTTCCATATTGTATATAAAGAGTTTTCTTATTCTCTTTTTCATACCTTTAGAGTATTTAGTTATAAGAATATACTATAATTAGTATAAAGTTTTCTATTGGTATACATATAGGTTGTTTCCATTGTTTTGCTGTTATAAACAACAAGTCAGTGAATATTTGTACAAATATCATTTTGCAAATAAGCAAGTATATTGGTCAAATAAATCCTCAAAAATAACATTATTGGAACAATTTCTGTATGCATTTATTAATTTGTTAATATTGACAAATTATCATAGCAGTTGTCCAAATTTATACCCCCATGGTATATTTTCAAACCATTGAAATTTTGCCAATCTCCTATATAAAATATAATATCTGAGTGTAATTTTAATTTGTACCTCTCTTATAATGAATGAGGTCAGAGTATATTCATATGTTTAATAACCATTCATATATCCATTTCTTAACAATCTGTTCATATAATTTGCCCACCTTTGGGTTGTAATTTTTTTAATTTAATCTTTATTGTATTTTTCCACTCCCATTTAGTACCTTTAAAACCCTCTGTCCTCAGCAACCACCGCACTGTTGTCCATGTCCATGAGTCCTTTTTCCTTTCTGCTCAATCCCTCCACCCCTTCACCTTCCCCCTACTAGCTGTCATTCTGTTCTCTATCTGTAAGTCTGTCCTTGTTTTGCTTTTTAGTTCAGTTTGCTCATTAGATTCCAAATATCAGTGAAATCATATGGTATTTGTCTTTCTCTGACTGGCTTATTTCACTTAGCATAATGTTCTGTAGGTCCATTCACACTGTTGCAAAAAGTAAAACTTTCTTCTTTTTTATACCTGAGTAGTATTACATTTTATAAATGTCCCATAGTTGTTTTATCCACTCATCTATTGATGGACACTTGGGCTGCTTCCATACCTTGGTTATTGTAAATAACACTGCAATGAACATAGGGGTGCTTATGTTCTTTTGAAATAGTGTTTTGGGTTCCTTTGGTTATATTCCCAGAAGTGGGAGTGCTGGGTCAAAAGGCAGATCCATTTTTAATTTTTGAGATATCTTCATATTGCTTTCCACAGTGGCTGCACCAGTCTGCATTCTCACCAATAGTGCAAAAGCATTCTCCTTTCTCCACATCCTGATCAGCAGTTGTTATTTGTTTATTTATTGATGATAGCCATTATGACAGCTGTGAGGTGATATCTCATTGTGGTTTAAATTTGCATTTCTCTGATGATTACTGACGTTGAGCATCTTTTCATGTTTATTGGCCATCTTTATGTCATCTTTGGAGAAATGTCTATCCAGGTCCTTTGCCATTTTTTAATTGGTTTGTTTGTTTTTCTGGTGTTAAGTTTTGTAAGTTCTTTATAAAGTTATAAATATGTTCTCCCATTCTGTGTGTTATCTTTTGCTTTTGTTGATGATTTCCTTTGTCATGCAAAAACTTTTTAGTTTGATGTAGTACCATTTGTTTATTTTTTCATTTGTTTCCTTTGCCTGAGGAGATATACCTGATAAAATATTGCTACAAGCAATGTCTGAAATTTTGCTGCTTGTGTTTGCTTCTAGAATTTTTATGGTTTCAGGTTTAACATTTAAGTCTTTTATCCATTTTGAATTTATTTTTGTGTGTTGCATAAATAGGTGATCTGGTTTCATTTTTCAGCATGTACTTGTCCAATTTTCCCAACACCTTTATTGAGTAAGCTATCTTTAGCCCATTGTATGTGCTTGTTTCCTCTGTTAAGTATTAATAGACTATAAAGATAATGGGCTTATTTCTGGGCTCTCTATTCTGTTCCATTGATCCACGTGTCTGTTTTTATGCCAGTACCATGCTGTTTTGATAACTATGGCCTTGTCGTATAGTTTGATATTAGGTAGTGTGATTCCTCCAACTTGACTTTCTTTCTAAGGATCGCTACTGCTATGTGGGGCCTTTTGTTGTTCCATATAAAGTTCTGATATATTTGTTCTAGTTCTGTGAAATATGTCATTGGAATCTTGATAGGAATTACATTGACTCTATAAATCATTTTGGGTACTATGGAGATTTTAATGATATTAATTCTTCCTATCCATGAACACGGTATGTGATTCCACTTATTTGTATCTTCTTCAGTGTCTTATAATTTTCCAAGTACAGGCCTTTTACACCCTTGGTTAGATTTATTCCTAGGTATTTTATTATTTTTGAAGCAATTGTGAATGGGATTGCTTCTTAATTTCCCTTTCTGTTAGTTCGTTATTGGCATGTAAAAATGCAGCTGATTTGTGGATATTGATTTTGTATCCTGATACTTCACTAAATTCATTTATCAGTTCTAGTAGTTTCTTGGTGGAACCTTTGTGTAGTTCTCTATGTATAGTATCATGTCATCCACAAACAAAGACAGTTTTATTTCTTCATTTCCCATTTGGAAGACTTTTATTTCTTCTTCTTGTTTGGTTGCTGCGGCTAGGACTTCCAGTACTATGTTGAATAAGAGAGGTGAAAGCAGACATCCCTGTCTTATTCTCCATTTTAAGAGTACCACTTGCAGTTTTTGCCTGTTGAGTATGATACTGGCAGTGGGTTTGTCATATGTGGTCTTTATTATGTTTAGGTATGCTCCCTCTAATACCTCTTTACTGAGTTTTTATCATAAATGGTGCTGGATTTTCTCAAATGCTTTTTCTGCATCTATTGATATGATCATGTGGTTTTTATCTTTCATTTTGTTCATGTGGTAAATTACATTATTGATTTGCAAATTTTGTACCAAACTTGCATTCCCGTTATAAATCCCATGTGATCGTGGTATATGCTCTTTTTGATGCATTGCTGTATTTGGTTTGCTAATATTTTTTGAGGATTTTAGTGTATGTGTTCATCAGGAATATTGGCCTATAATTTTCTTTCTTTGTAGTATCTTTATCTGGTTGTGGAATTAGGATAATGCTAGCCTTATAAAATGAGTTTGGGAGCCTCCCCTTCTCTTGAATTCTAAGAAATAATTTCAGAAGGAGACATTGTACTTCTCCTCAGACCTTATGGTAAAATTCACCTATGAAGCCGTCTAGTCCAGGGCTTTTGTTTCTTGGAAGTTTTTTGATTACTGTTTCAATTTCATTAGGTGTAATCTGTCTATTTAGATTCTCTGATTCTTCCTGATTTAGTTTTGGAAGATTGTATGTTTTTAGGAATTTATCCATTTTGTCCAGGTTGTCCGGTTTGTTGGCATAGAGTTGTTCATAAGGTTTTCTTACAATCCTTTGTGTTTCTTTGGTGTCAGTTGTTACTCCTCCTCCTTCATTTCTGATTTTATTTGTTTGGGTCCTTTCTCTTTTTTTCTTGATGAGCTTTTTCCTGTTTTTTTGAGATAGGCCTATAATGCTATGAATTTCTTTCTCGGGATTGCTTTCTCAGGGTCCCACAGATTTTGGGTTGTTGTGTCCTCATTATATTTGTTTTAACGTATATCTTTTGGTTTCTTCTTTGACCTATTCATTGTTTAATTACACATTATTTATTTATCATGTCTTTGTGTGTTTTTCAGTGTTTTTATGATTGATTTCTAGTTTCATAGCATATTGGTCAGAGAAGATGCTTGTTATGATTTCAGTCTTTTTAAACTTATTGAGATTTGCTTTGTGTCCTAGTAATATGGTCTATCCTAGGAAACTATCCATGTGCACTTGAAAAGTATATATATTCTGCTCTTTGATGAAAAAATGCTCTGAAGATATCAGTTATATCTATTTGATCTAATGTGTGGTTTAAGGGCATCATCTTTCTGTTGGAATTCTGTCTGGAATATCTATCCATTGAAGTCAATGGGATATTAAAATCCCCAACTATGACTGTGTTTCTGTCGATCACTCCCTTTATGCCATCAAGATTTGCTTCATATATTTAGATGCTCCTACGCTGGGTGCGTAAAGGGTTGTCATTTTTTATTATTGATTTTTAGTGGCTCTTTATATATTAGGAAAATTAGCATTTTGCAATTTAAGCTGAAGATTTTTTTGTCTTACAGGCATGTGTATATTTTCTTTTAAATGTTATTAATTTGATTGACTTTTTTTTGGCCTCTCAATTGAGTCACATTTGAGAAGATTTCTATACTCAAAAGTTAGAAAGGATTTTCTTTTGTGTCCTTCTAAATATTCTATGCTTTTATTTTTTATATTTAAATCTCTATTCCATTTGGAATTTATCTTTTGGGTACAATATCAGATATAGATTAGTAAATTAATTTTGACATCATCATGAAAACTAAGATAAAACCTTCTTATAGTTCAGAATAAAACTCATCTATTTCCTAAATGAATGGCTCACATTGGTTAGTACAATGATTACTCAACCCCAAATCCCCTTCACTTTATATTATCTATATATCTTTAAATTTTACCAAACTCAGATTTCAATTTTGAATTAACAAAGAGGAATAACTCCTCATAAGACAAGTCTAATTAATCATCTTCAGTACAACTCAGAATATGCTGAATGCCTGTTAAGGTCTATAGCACTAGACACATTCCCATTTTAATAGTCTAATATGATGACAAGTCTAAGTATCATCCAAAAGTAAATACAGAACACACAGTGAGTTGAATATAGAAAATCTGTGGCATATAGTTCAAATGAGATGTGAAGATCCAAAGAATAGCATAGCCAGTAGAAAGATGTTTCTAGTTTTAACTGGAAGGGTTTATTGAAGACATGAATTTTTATGGTACTTCAGATGGGAAATGACTATAGGAGCAAGTGAAACAAGCTTGAAGTGGCCCTGTAGTAGATTGAGCTTCTTGAAGCTTCCGGACATATCTATTGGAGGGGATGTGAAACAGGTGTGAGGTATTAACAGAATTTGCCATCACTTTTAAAGTCCTGCTTAGGAAAACCAAGTGTGAAAGAGGTCGTATGTTCCTAAGACTAATACAATAGAACTGTTGCTAGAATCCTTTAGCTCAGCCCAGATAACAGGCACTTGAAGACGATCAGGACAAGAACAGGTGAAAAAAGGAAAACCTCTATCAACCTCCAACTTCACACCACCCAGTTTCCATTAAGAGGGACAGCTCCTGGTCAGTATGGTCAGTAATGACCAAAATGAGTTCAAGCTTCATGGATGATCATAGCATATTATTTGCCCTCGCTGTATAAAAAAAATTAACTGGACAAAGCTGTTGTTATGCAGCAAATGGCTTTGGGGGATGTTTTCAATATCTCAGTAAAATATACTGTGTAGATGTTTACATGGGTCATTTGAGGAGCTTTGAGATATGGAGAAAATACTGGACTAGATGAGAAAAGAACTGAGATTTAATTCTGGTTCTGCCATTTAGCTACCTAATTGTGTAAATTTGAGCAAATTACTTATTCTTTTTGGTTTTGTATTCTAAAGTGTTCAACTTTATTCTACTAATAAATAACTATAAAATCTCCATGGCTTACAACACCAAAAATAAACAAAGTGTGTTTTTATGTTGTTGACACGTGAAAAGATGGATCAGATGCATGTCTGCTTGGAGTGTCTGTCCCCTTCGTTCTAGGCTGAAGGGACTGTCCCCTTCAGGACATTTGAGCAAGTGGCAGAAGTATAAGGAGCTGACAAAACCACATAACTATTAGAGCTTCTGCTTGGTCATGGCATATGCAATGTTTTCTCACTTGCCAATGGCCACATAAAGCACGTGGCCAAGCCCAAGGTCACTAAGGTAAAGATACACATTTCTTTTGTAAGAGACACTGCATGTTACACTGCAAAGGGTGGAGTTAATCCTTTTATAGGAAAGGGAAGTGAATACTTTGGAAACACTGATACGATCTATTCTAAGTTGTAATCATCATTTTATCATTGCTTTCTGAATATGCAACACAATACTCTCTCTGATGTTCAGGTATTAAATGGGGACTTAAATGATCTCCATCAATGTTTTTATTCTAATGTTCTATAATTCTGGGAAATAGTCATTTTGATTTGTTGTCAGAATGTGGTTAGAAGAAAGGAATGCTGCCTCTGGACTGTAATTCCCTAAAGGCAGGGATCTGTGTTCAATGAATGCCTAGGATATGATGAATGACAAGCATAACTGGTAATAGTCAGCTCATTTTACTAGGTGGTGAATGATGGAGTTTGGATTAAAACCCAAACTTGTTGGGTTTTCTGAGCACAAGTGTTCTTCTTTGTTTAGGTCTGGATTTCTTAAATTCATATGGAAATACAATACTTTAAAAAGTATACCTTAGTGAAAAGACTGTGATTGGAACTCAGGAGAAATAGACTTGGATTAACAGAGGTCATGAGAGGGCCTCCTGAAATATAATTGCAATTAGAAACTATCAATATTTGACTCATAGGCGGGTACACAGTTGACACTGGATAACACCATAGGTACCTGCTGAAATTATCAGACAAGACACCTAACTTAGACTAATAACGACAACAGAAGACAGTGTGGCACCAGTTGCTGGGTAGATAGAGCCTGTGCAGCAAGGGCAGGACACACATGGTCCTGCACGTGACCACTTGGCATTTTTATCACACTCTTTTTAAAGGGAAATTATCAGAAAAAAATCAAAATAGCTGTACCCATTGATACCTCACAGAACACCACTGAGATTTTACTTTGTTAAAAGATAAGCTGAGGCATTCCAAAATATTTAAGAGTTTATTTGAGCAAACATCTATTCAAATTGGATGGCTCCATTCCAGAAGTATGTAGTTAGAAGCATTCCACAGACAGGAGCTATGGAGAAGACTTTTATTTGGAAGACACAGAAGCAAAGCAAGGAAATTATTTGATTGAGTGGTTGCCTTTTCTGGGAAAGTCTAGGTGGCTGTTTGTGATTGGTTGTCCTTAGATTTTGATTTCTTAACCATGAGGCTTAGGTTTGGTTTGCTTACTTTGGTTGCTAAGGCATTAGTGCCACTTCAATCTGATGGTCTCCTTGTTTATTTAATTTAACAACTTTAAGATTTTGATTGAAAAAAGCCCTGAAAATCTAGTCAAATATCTGATCGACTAAAACCTTAGTCATTTTTGAAACCTATGTGCGTAGTTCTATATGCAGGCTTGAAACAATGACAAAGACCACCTGAGACCCAGTGTGTTTTTGCATTCTTGTGTCTGGCAGCTGCTGCTGAATGTATTTATTTACATTTATATGACTTCCACTTTGGACTCTGAACTTTTGAGGGGACCATGATTCCTCACACATAGTTGGTGCTCAATTGATGTTGATATGAACTAAACTGAATTCTGTCTACTTTGAAAGGAAGTGCAATTTGGGTGGTTAAAAAAGATTTGTATGCATAAAACGTTCAGAGAAATGTTTTAATAAAGTACTCACATGGGTGAGATAATAGGCATTTTTTTGTTTGTTTGTTTTAGTGACTACCTGATCCTTTAGGAAACTTTGTTCTGAACTGGACCTTTAAGGACTGAGAGTAACAGAGAAGAAAGAAAGTCAATTTCAGGTAAGTAAAGTGGTAATGCTAAACGTTTTACAAAATTTATTCCAGTTCATTTAATTCTACACCTTTAATTCTACAGAAAGATACTTTCATGCTCAGAAGAAAGACACCCACTTATCCTGTACCAACAGCTGGACTTTTTTGGGTCATCTGTGTTTTTCAAACTTACTAAAGTGACGAGATGGCCCCCAGTAATTCTCATCTGTTGGTATTTTCAGCCTTGTGTGTTCCCTTTCCACACCAAATAGAACAATATAAACAATAGACGATATGCAGTGTAAACAGTAGAATATAGAAAAAAGACTACTTCTGAGGCCAGGACACTCTGCTTCCTTAGATCACTCACTCTGGGGGAAGCCAACTGCCATGGCGTAGGGACACTCAAGCAGTCCCGTGGAGAGGTCTACCTGGTGAGAAACTGAGGCTTTCTGCCGACATCCAGGCATGTGAATGGGCTGTTTTGGAAGTGAACTCTGAGCCCATAAAGACTTTAGATGGCTGCAGTCCTCACAAATCTCTTCACTGCATCCTTCGAGAGATTCTGGTCCCAAACCAACTAGATTTCTAACCTTCATAAATGTTATAAGATAATAAATATTTACTGCTATTTTAAGCTGCTAAGTTTGAGGTAATGTATTATTATCAATAATTTATAAAGCCACTGGTTAAAAATACTGAGATCCCTGAGGATCGTGTGTTAAAATGTGCATTCTATAAAATAAGGAAAATCTTGGTCTTAATTTCATGCCATATTTTGCCAAGCAAATCCTGTTCTCCTTTGGATCTGCTTCCTTAATTCATTCATGACTGTTTACCTGGACTCCCTCTTCCACATGCCTTATCTGGCACGTTCCTTATCAGATTTTATGACCTAGCTTACAGAGGCCATCTCTATCACTTAGGCTTGACTGTTAAGTAACTAAAGAACTTCAGTTTGCAGTGACTTAAATGAAGAGGTTTATTGTAGTTGTTTTTTAAACAAAAGAACACTGGAGGTAGACAGTTTACTCTGTTATAATGAATATATTACAAAAACACCTTGTAGACACAGTTCCCTTTAGCTCGTGGCTCTGGGTGTGGGTCTCTTCATGGCCCAGGATATCAGCCAGAGAGCACCAGCCTGCACAACTGATTCCAAGTCGTAAAATGGAGGTTGGAAGGAAAACAGAGCAAAGTATGTGCATCAGCTAGTTTAAAATAAATTTTGTTGAAGCTGCCACTCAACATTTCTTTTATGTCAAACAAGTTATAAAGTAGTCACATGCTTACACATGTTCATCTACAAGGAAGGCTAGGAAATGAATTCCATACTGGGAGACCGTATGCCAAGTGAAAACTTGGTAAATCTACTACTAAGGGAGAGGTGGTCAGGTTCAGTTTGATATAAAAATATGATATTGGAATAGACACAGCAATCTCTGCCACCTTTCTTGTATATCCTGAGGTTCTTATATCTTTCATTGGATTCCCACCATCCTTTAAATGTCTTGGTAGGCAAACTTATTTGCCTCTAATGACCAAAGGAAATAATATGTGCTTAATAAGTGTACGCTAAATGATCGCACAACTAAACAAATGCTGTGTCCACTAAGGGGTCTGAGTCTTACCTTCTTACTTTGATCTCTTAGCCAAGGTAGTCACCAGCAGTATTAATTTCTATAAAATTCAGAAACCAGTTCAATAAAATGCTTTGTTTCTGCTAGTCAATCATTAATCTAAGATCATATGTATGGTGAACTACCCAGGATATTTGCTTTTGACTGGAGAGAACACTTTAATCTTGGTATAGGATAAAATATTGTAGCAAATGTCCATTTTGTGAAATCATATTATTTTGGTCGTATTTGATCACAAAAAATATAATTCAGAATGTGAACTTCATCTGAGAAAAGGAGGTGCAACAGCACCAGATTCTTACAAGCTGTTAGAAGCATGCTGAATGAGTATAATGGTGTTAGATTCCATAAGGGAATCACCATACACTGTATCTTTCTTTTGACTCAGTCTTTCCAATTCTGTAAATTCATCCAAAAACCAGTAAGCCAATAGAAAAAACATACACTAGGATGTTCCTTGCTGTAATATTTATAGTACATTAGCAATCAGTTGGAAGCAAATAACCTAAATATTCAAAATTAGGAAACTGGTTTCAAAGCACATTGTGCTTCAATACAAAAAAAAAAAAAAATTGAGTAACTATGAAAATAGTTATAGTTGATATTCTTTTGCTGTTTAAACATAAAATATAATAAAAAATTCTGTACCAGTGATAACTGAATCCTGTAACCAACTAGTGGTGACATACTGCTTCTTTAAAGGCCTCTGTTGTCTTGAGGTGGCTGGAACAAGGTTACACTAAAAAACTATTTGACCAGTTTCTTGGACCTGATGCTTTTAGATTTCTCCACTAATTAAATAATAAGTATTTCTCACTATAGTTCATTATTGGCCATTGTGGATAAGCATGAATAGAACTGGGTCTCAGTGAACCCAGCTCTCTACCTCCATCTAATGAAGAACAGGTTTTGGGTGGGTTATGAAATGGACCAATAGTTAACATTTTCCCAGTCTTTTTTGGAGATAAATTGTAAGCTGACTTTAAAGCTCACAGCTAGTAGTCCTACAACATACAGGTAGAACCAAAGGCTCAACACATTTATCCTTGTTCCTTCATTAGCATATCTTAGCTTTAAAATATGCACATTTTTATAAATAATATAAATTATATATATTTCCTCAAAAGGATACAGATGCTGTAAGTTTAGAGAAAATTAAGGGTCAATCTGACTAGAATTATCTTTGCCTTTTTTTTAACTCTATTCATGAGGTTCATACTTGTGAACAAAAATGAGTAGATGAAAAATAGTGACTAGGATGAAAGGTACATGTTGTTTGACATTATTCTTAAGATTTTAGAATTTTTTCAAGAATTAAGCATTCAGCTGACTGAAGGCAGATAGATGACCTCTCCAGATGTTCTCATATCTCTGATATGACATATTTTACAGAAGTGGAAAATGTTATTTATAGGAGACTTAAATAGTATGACCATTTTTTAAAAAATAACAGCTTTATTCATCTATTATTTAGATACAAAAGATTTACATTTTTAAAGCATACAATTCAGTGGACTTATTCTATTTTACTATTTTTCTTTTTAATTTTCTTTTTTCTTTTTCTATTGCAGTTGTCCCAATTTTCCCGCTTTTCCCGCACCTCCATCCGACAACCCCCACTCCTCCAGGCCATCCCCACACCACTACTCATGTCCATGGATCATGCATAGAAGTTCATTGGCTACTCCATTTCCTATACTGTACTTTACATCCCATGGGTACTCAGTAATTACTTATTTGTACTTCTCAATCCCCTAATCTCTTCACCCATTCCCCTATACCTCCCTCCCATCTGGCAACCATCAAAATGCTCTCTGTATCCATGATTCTGTCTCTGTTCTTGTTTGCTTAGTTTGTTTTTTAGATTCAATTGTTGATTGATATGTATTTATTGCCATTTTATTGTTTAAAGTTTTGATTTTCTTTTTTCTTAAATAAGTTCCTTTAACATTTCATATAATAATGGTTTGGTGATGATGAACTCCTTTAGTTTTCTCTTGTCTGGGAAGCTCTTTATCTGCCCTTCAATTCTAAATGATAACTTTGCTGGGTAGAGCAATCTTGGCTGTAGATCCCTGCTTTGCACAGCTTTGAATATTTTTGCCAATCCCTTCTAGGCTGCGAAGTTTCTTTTGAGAAATCAGCTGACAGTCTTTTGGGAACTCCTCTGTAGTTAATTAACTTTTTTTCTCTTGCTGCTTTTAAGATTCTCTTTTTACCTTTAAACTTTCACATTTTAATTATGATGTGTCTTGGAGTGGGCCTTTTTGGGCTCATCTTGTTTTGGACTCTCTGTGCTTCCTGGACTTGCATGTCTATTTTCTTCTTCAAACTAGGGAAGTTGTCTTTCATCATTTCTTCAAATAGATTTCCAATTTCTTCCTCTTTCTCTTCTCCTTCTGGCATCCATATGAGGCAAATATTGGACCTCTTGGTGTTGTCCCAGAAGCTGCTTACACTATCATAATTTTTTTGGATTCTTTTTCTTCTTGTTGTTTTGATTGGTTGCTTTTTATGTCCTTATGTTCCTTATAGTTGATTTGATTCTCAGCTTCATCCACTCAACTGTTATTTCCTTGTAAATTGTTATTTATTTCAATTAGTATAGCCTTTATTTCTGACTGGATTTTTTTTTTTTTTAATGCTATTGAAGTCCCCAGTAAGTTCCTTGAGCATTCTTATAACCAGTGTTTTGAACTCTGCATCTGATAGATTGCTTATCACCATTTTGCTTGTCTCTTTTTCTGGAGTTTTGATCTGTTCTTTCATTGGGCTGTATTTCTTGTTGCTTCATTTTGGTAACCTCTCTGTGTTTGTTTCTCTGTATTGGGTAGAGCTGCTTTGACTCTGTGTTTTGGTCATGTGGCCTAAGGTAGTAAGTGTCCTGTACGGTCTAGTGGTATAGCCCCCACTATCACCCAAGAAGGGTACTTGAGATGCACCTTTTGTGTGGGCTGACTACCTCATTCTCTTTAGTTGATCCTTTGTTGCTGTTGTCAGATCAATGGGAGGGATTTACCCAGGTCAGTCTGCTACAAGGATTGGCTGGGACCACTTATGCCAACCTCTACCCTCTGTGGAGGATTAGCCATGCAGATGCAGGGTGGTGGTGCTCTGACGTGGTCTGTAGTTGTCCACTGGGTATGCAGATCAGGGATTTCCTAGGTGGTGCAAGGTCAGCACCGACCTGTGTTCTACCTGAGTCCACATTGCCTGAACTATAAAGCAATCTGAGATACCTGCTACTTGTGCTGGGCTTGGAGATTCCCAGGCAGAGCCAAGCTGTGAATCTAGGCTGGCTGCTCCTAGTGCTAGGCATGGGACTCACTGAGGTGTGAAGCCAGCTATTGCTTGTTTGAGAGTATTTAGGAAGTTGTGAAGCAAGAGCCAAGACTGGTCATTGATATGGAAAAGCATCTTGAGTGGGCCCATAATTTGGGTGGGGCAGAGTGTCTGGGTATCCTCAAGGAGGGTCAAACAGTGTTAGCCAGGTTGATGAATTCTCATAACAGCATCAGCTGGCAGGCTTGTGGGGGGAGGGTTTAGAAAGGGACAATGGCCTCTGTCCACCTTGATGCCAGACACTTCAGTTTCTCCTTATATACCTCTGGTGCATTTCAAGCTTGCCTCTCAGTGCTGAAGTTCAGAGGGAGCTAGTCTGAATAGGTGAGTCCATGCATGGGTTCTTTAAACAGAACTGCCTTGGGCTCCAGAAGTTTCTTCCACTGACTAAATTGCCACTGGTTTTTGCAGCCGGAAGTCGTGGGGACTTTTCTTGCTGGTACTGGAATGCTGGGCTGAGGGGCCTGGTGTGGGGCTGGGACTCTTTGCTCCAAAGATATCTTTTCTGAATTTTTGTCCACCACATGTGGGTGAGGGACTAGCCCATTCTACATCTTCACCCCTCCTACCAGTTGGGGTGGATGTGGTTTCTTTGATTCTGTAGTTGTCAGACTTCCGTTCAACTTGATTTCTGATGGTTCTGAATGATGGTTATTCTATGTTTTAGTTGTAATTTTGATATGGTTGTGAGAAGAAGCAAGCTATGCCTGCCTATGATGCCATCTTGACTGGAAGTCCAATTCATTGGATTGTAATATATTTACACAGTTGTACAATCTTCATGTAATTTAAAACATTTTCATTACCCCCAAAAGACCCCATATCTATTGGTCCTATTGAATCAATGAGAGAGTCATTCATTCTCTCTCATTCACACCCCTGGCAAGCACTTATCTACTTTCTAACTCTCTGGAATAATTTTGAGCTATGTGAACACTAGCATCACCCCTGGATTGATTATACATGCATGTATATGTATATATGTATATATGCATATGTAGGTATATATACATACATATGCACATTCTCTGCACACACACAAACACACATATAGGCATGCACATACATATATGTACAAATGTGTGAATGTATAAAGACATTGTATGAGAGGTACTCTTTCAGATTGAAAAAATATAGACACATGTAGGTATTCACATGCCTTCAGATGTTAGAGACAGCATCAGATCCCACAGGTTAAGGACTCAGTTGTGTAAGACTGACACCTCCACCGCCCAAACACATAGGCATACTTCGGATGCCATTTGAATGTCCAGGTTGTCACCTGGGCTTCTGAGTAACCAACCAATCAGTCAGAAGTTCCAACAAACACTCTCCCTGGAAGAGAGTTCTCCACAGTTCATCACACTGGAAACTCTCTGCCTCACCTCTCTTTGGTGGAGGCTTCATTATATAAGCACAACTGACTAAGCCATTGCCCTGTTGGTGACTGGGCTCAATCTCCAACCGCTTTACTTTCTCAGAGGTCAGGGGTGTTCCAACCTTTTAATCACCTGGTTGGTTCTCCTGGCAAGCAGCTCTCCTTGGTGCTTTCCAAAACTCCTTCATTAACAAATTCAGGTGTGGTTGGAAGGGGTTTCTTATGAATATTCAGATATCTTTGATAGTCTTATGAATTAGGAAATTTCAAGGGTTTTAGGAGCTCTGTACCAGAAACAGGACAAAAAGTGAGTATATATTTATTATTGTAAATCATAATATCACAGTCTGCCTGAATTTGAATCTTTGGCAAGTCACTTAAAAGCTTTCCTCCTGATTTCTTCAGTTTTAAAATGGGGATAGTAATAGACCCCACACTATAGGATTGTGTTACCAATTAAAGGGGTTTGTCTGCCTGCATGCATCAAAACCCAATCATACAGGAATATAAGTTTGCAGCCAAGATAATAAAGGTTAATTAGTTAATGGCATGTTATCATACCTGGAGTCACAGGTGAGCTTGTGCCTAAAACTCTGGGTCCCACACATGGACAAATTACATGTGGGAGAGATTACTAATCATGGTGATTCAGGGAGTTGGGGCTGGGAGCTCTTCTGATTGTTGAGGCCAGGATAAGGAGCAGTTGATTATTGTATCAGGTCCAGATGTCAGCCATGGTGTTGTTCTGTCTAGTTTCATGAGGGCGTGGTTGGAAGGATCGGTGTTTGGTTAGAAGGGTCATTCTGTTTTCATGGGCCTGGGGATGAAACACAATAGAGGTCAAGATGTTATCTTTAGGTTGACCAAAACTCTGTTTTTGTCATCAACAGACCTAAGGCTTTGTTGTTAAGACAGTTTGATGCTGACCAGAATCTGATGTTCTGAGGGCTTAATGAATAAGAAAGGGAGTGGACCAGGGAGAAAGCAGAAAGGATTATGTTTGAAGAAATGGGGTTTCTGTGAGGTTAGAACTGATAGCAAGGTTAGAGAAACAGGTATGTGGAGAGTAACACCTGACATGCAGTTAGTGTTCCTTAGGTGTTGATTACTATTACTGAGGATTTGATGTGTCACTACTGACTCAATCTTTGATCACTTTTTGAAAGTAACTGACTATTGGGTCTGAGAGTGGTTTACATATTAGAGCAACTCAGCTGAATCTCAGTGAGTCACAGTTTCTACTCCACTCTCCACCTCATAGGTTCTATGGCCTCATGGTTCTTGCTTTGTTATCATTTCTGTGGTTTTCTCTGGGCTTTCTCCTCACTCCAACAACCACCAATTCTTATTTTCTATGACCTGTGACAGCAAATCTGACAGATTTGACAAGACCTAATAGAATAGAGAGCATCTGTGTTGAGAACAATGTCAACCTCGGTTCTGAATCAGCCTTAGTAGCAGGGCCAGACAGTGCGGAGCCTGGCTAGACACGCACACACAGGGATATGAGCTTAGTGACATTTGTGGCTTCTGAGGAAAAGGAGGTATAAGCATAACTTTCAGGTGTTTGAAGGACTATCCCACACACTGTTGTGACATAAAGAGATAGTTTCCATATTAAATGAGAAAAGCAGAATACAAATTTATATAACACAATTTAAATGATAGGGGAAAAGAAGAAGAAAATATATGAATTACAAAAACACATTTTTTTAGGCAGTGAATCAATGCTATTTTTCCTTTCCAGCCTTTTGTAAAGTTCTCTCTAATATGCAGATTCTGCTTTATACAATGTAGTTTATAGTTTGTAAAGTCTAATAAAAATATTTAAAATATATTATCATTTCTTTATTTGTAAACTATGCATAAGAAAAGCAGACAGTGGTAGTAATTACCTCGACAATTTAGTTTGGGGATTTTGTAGTTGTGAAAGGGAAAAAGCATTTTAGGTCAGATTTCTTTTTTGTCCATTCCTTCCCTTCTTTGCCTAATTGTCACAATTTTTTTTTTGTCCTCACAATATTTATTTTCATGAACATGGAGACCATGTAAATTCCTTGGTTCACACTGCTTTTTCGGGATGTGCTGACTCTTCAAATAGAGTTTTAAAAAATCCATTTACTGGAGAAATCTATGACATATGGTTCTCAGTTTATTTTCCAGCTGTTTTCTGTTAACCTTGACTCTGGGATTTTTCCCCTCAAATAATTTATACTAAGGCAGGATGCAGGACAGTGGGGAGTTGTACTTTACACGTGAGGATGTTGAGGCACAGAGCATGAGAAGGGAACAGGACCATTTTAGCAGATTACAGAAGGTGACTGTTTATAATTTCCCATTCTTTCCCACTCTTCCCATACTTCTCCTCTTTTTCTTCTGTTGCCTTTATAAAACTTTCACATACACTCTGCTTTGCCTCCATCTGAATGACTTGTGTTACTGAAGTAATTCTAAACCTCTGTGGGCAAAAAAGGCACTCCTCTTAAAGTCACAGGAAGCAATTAATTAAAAACAGCAGGCTCTTACCTGATGTCTTCAGGATGACTTTTAATTATGCTAAATGCCCTACTTTTCCTAATGAGGATGCTCTGTAAACTCACACATGGTTTTCCCACACTGCTCTTGTAGACAAATCCTGTGTCCAGCAGTACTGTTGCTGCCTGCCAGACCAAATCCTTTCTCTATGACAAAGCCTGCCATTGTGTCCCCCATGCAGCCCCACTGATCTTTCCCAAAAGGCCTTTTAGAACATGTGCACACTTATTTCCATTCGCTGATGTGCTGGACGCGATAATAGCCAGAGAACCATGGTAACTTGCTTGGACTCAACGCTGTGTAGTGTTCTCTGAAAGCCATATGTGGCAGCTGGACTCATGTGTGAGTGTGTGTGTGTGTGTAGTTAGGGGAGGGCCGTGTCTGGTGCTTTTGTTGGAGCGTGAGGGAGGAATAAAGAGCTTGAAGAAGTGACAAGGTGTCAGTGTCCTCCTGACTCAGCTGTTCAGGGGCCTAATCCCAGCCCACAACTGGATATCCAAGGATTAAAGAAAAATGTTCCTCCTGGCTAATTTCCAACTGTTCCCAAATGTACTTGAGAAAGTTCCATGTGATTTTTTTTCATGTAGCACCTGCTGTAATGATCCCAAAGCAACTTTTTTCTTCTCCATTATACTGTACATCTGTTATTTTGCTGACATGGAAGCTAGCATAACAACTAGGTTCATTACTTGCCCAATAAATTGATTCCAGCTAAGTTTAAAGACCTTAGTGTATTCTTTGAGCATTTATCCAATGAAAGAACAAATTAAGAAATCTTGCCCAAAAAGGACTTTTTAGGGGTTTAGACCAGCGACATGTCATTCATTTCAAGGTAGTGATGAGACAAAATTAGAAAGCCTGAACCCTGGGTAAGACAATGAGGGGGTATCTCAAGCAAATTTCGGGAAGCGACTTAAAAAAAATACTAAAATTTCTGTCAGCAGAACAATTTTAACAAATGAAGAAATTAGTGGGGTAATAGTTGCTTTTTTTCTCCCCAATCACAAAAAAATAAAGAAATAAGTTCCTCTCTAGAGCTACATTTTCTTAAAATAAAAAAAAAAAAAAGTCAGCTGTCCTTGGGTAGGGTGGGGTGGATGAGGAGGAAAGGCAATCTAAACTGCCTTCCGTGCTGAAGCACACATTCGGTTCAGCTCTGGATGCCATTTCGAAGGCTGTGCAGTGTCCAGTTTCAGCAAACAGAACGTCTTCTAAGAGAAAGAGAACAATTCACCTGGTCAGAGGTGTGCCCTGGCGGGAGGCGCTGACCCCTGAGAAGGGATGCTGGTGGTGGAGAGGAAGAAAGCTCTTACTCTCCAGAGGGAAATTTACATCGACAGGACAAACTGTGTACACCTGCCCACACACAGTCAGTTCATACAGTGCAGACTCTCACTTAAATATGATTTCTGTTCAAAAGTTTGCTTCAAAGTTCTTTCTTTTCCTCCCTCCCTCCCTCCCTCCCTCCCTCCCTCCCTCCCTTCCTTAGATGGGCAAAGGAAGGGAGAAAGAGAGGAAGAGAAATATCAATGTGTGAGAGATACATAGATCAGTTCCCATGTCCCCCACTGGGGACCTGGCCTATAGCTTAGGCATGTGCCCTGATTGAGAATCGAATCAGGGACTTTTTGGTTCACAGGCCAGTGCTCAACCCACTGAGCCACACCAGCCAGGGCCAAAGTTGTTTTTTTAAAAAAAGAAACAAAAACCTGATGATACTGTTTTTGTATGTATAGAAATATTGCTTGTGGCAGTGCCGGCCTGGCTGAGGGGAGGCAGTGGGGCAACAGCAGAGGCCAGGCCACAGGGGCCCCTGCCCCGGGGAACACCAAACAGCATGGAGAAGAGCTTGGGGCTTCTCACTGCCATGTTTGTGTCACTTCTGCAGGAGGCCGAGGATGCTGACCTCAACTGTCAGCTGACATCCTAGCTGTGCGCCAGAGCTACGGATTTATGACATTTCCAACGTGGTGGAAGGTATTAGGCTGACGAAGAAAAAAATCCAAGAACTGCACCCAGGGGAAGGGCATGGGGCCTGGCTGCAATACCTGCAAGATTATGGACAGGCTGATTGAGTTCAAGGCAGCAGCGAGAGCAAGAACTGGACTAGCACAAGGTATGAGTTCTACAGAATATCCAGAACATCACAGAGGACAAACATGTGGAACAGCTGCTTGGCCTGCATGACTCATGAGGGCATCTGGAGATGCTTTTTTGGAGACAACCTCCTGTCCATCTAGGCCCTGTTTGGCACCAGCCTGGAGGTGCCCATCCCAGAGGCGTCTATGGGCAGAAGTATCAGATACATTTAAAGAGTGTGAGCAGCCCCACCAAGGTGCTGCTGGTGAACAAGCAGGCATGGAGCTCAACGCCTGTGGCAATGCCTGTGCCTTCACCTGAAGATCTGCTCCAGAGCTGCCTGCCCTCTCTATTCCCCAACCTCTGCCCAAAACTGCTGTGGCCTGCCCCAGGATGCCTCACACCCATCAGTCCCCAGGGGACCACCACCACCACCTGTGTCCCTAGCAGCACTGAAGCCAAAGGGATGGCCAGTCCAACAGCTGAGTGCACACTAAGTGGTGGCCCTGGAGATGATAGCAAGGACAGTGGTGAGCCCAGTTCATTCCTGCTGGGTGGGCCACTGCAGTCTTCTGCCCTGCTGGACAGCAGCAACGATAGCCATTCATCTGGACTCAACCCTTCTACCTCCTTTGAGCCCATCAAAGCTGAGTCCATCAACTCAGACACCACAGGTATTCTGGAACTGCTCAAAGAACTGTCAGAAATCTTTGATCCTACAAGACAGTGCATGAGCTTGGAGCTGCTGAAAGAGCTGATTGCCTCAGAAGCGTTTGCCCCTTTCTCCCTCCCTCACCCCTGCCTGGAGGCTATGATTACATCTACAATCTGGATGAGAGTGAAAGTGTCTGTGACCTCTTAGATGTGCCTGTTCCCCACCTCTGACTGACAAGGACACACCCTATGTGTCTGGAACAACAGACTGTCTAAACTGAGGGCTGCTTGAGGACCTCCCCAGAGTCTACCCCTACATAGCTTGAGGGCTACAGATTGCTGGCTTGACCTGCCTTCTCTCACTGCATGGTTCTGGCCACAGCTCCCAATCTTGCAATGACACCTGTATTGTGTGCAGGAGAGCAGGATCTCAGCTCCCTCCATGGTGGAGACAAAATATCTGCCTCTCCTTTCCTGGAGCCTTCCCTGACCTGTGCCCTCCCTGGGCCCTCCTGAACACAGGTTCCACTGCCACCCAGTGTCACAGAATGTGGACCCACATTCACCCCATAGAACAGCTTGTCTAACCCTTACTGCCTTGGTCCTGCCAGCTTCTCTGTCTTCCAGGAGGGAAGCTGGGATGGAGCTGGGCACTTGTCAGCACCACTTTTGACCTCCTTTACTTCTCTTTACCCTTTGACCCTACAGCTTCTCTTGGACTTCTTGTGTCCACCTTCTGCCTGGCCCTTAGCCTCAACAACCCATAGATGGTGGTGGTGGGGATCTAACAGGAAGGAGCAGAAGGAAAAATTTATTAGGTAAGGGGGATAACATTTTATTTTTTAAAAGATCTTATCCATTCATTTTAGAGAGAAGGGAAGGAAGGGATGAAGAGAGGGAGAGAAACATCCATGTGAAAGAGATACACAGAGCAGTTGCCCCCCACACACCCCTAACTGCAGACCCGACCTGCAACTCAGGCATGTGTGCTGACTGGGAATCCAACCAGCAAACTCTTGGTTCACAGGCCGGCACTCATCAATCCACTGAGCCACATCAAGTAAGGCAGGATAGCAGTTTATACAAGTGGTCAAAGAAGATGAAATCTGAACAGAGACTTGAAGGCAGTGAAGAAACAAACCATGCAAAGATTTTGAGGAGGACAGTACAAGCAACAGGAACAGAAAGTACAAAGGCCCAGGCAGGACTGTGCTTGGGGGTGTAAGGAACAACTTGGAGGACAGTAAAGCTTGAGCTGAGTGAGCCAAGGGGAGAGCATTAGAGGAATGAGATGTGAGAATCTAGGGGATGGGAGTAGGATAGGCATTTAACATCATTGTGAGGACTTTGACTTTTGCTTTGACCTCAATGGAGATGTTGGATGGTCTTAAACAGAGAAGTCCCATGATCTGACTTCTGTTTATTTAGATGCTGGTGACTCGGGCCAAAGTGACAGTGGCAAAGTGGAAAGAATCGGGCAGAGTCTAGAATACTTTGTGGGGAGAGCCAGCTGTCTTTCGCAATGAATTACAAGTAGAGGGTAAAAAAAAAGGGTCAAAAATACCTTGAAGGTTTTGGGTTTAAGCATCAGGGAGAATGAAAACAAAGGAACAAGGGAGAAGCCATAAACCAAAATTGAATCACAATCTCCAAAGTCAGCCCCCCAATTTTTCAGACTCAGTGAGAGGTGACGGTGTTTCTGAGGAGTCACCGACTGTCGTTAGACTCCGCCGTTCATGGAACCGCTGTGCTGCATGCACCCACTTGCAAGGAGTCCCAGCTCCAGTGAGAAGAGCTGAAAAGGCCTTCCAGGGATGTTGTGATTGTAATGGAGGAGGGCAGGTGCGTTTTGAATTTTCAGTTGTTTCACACACTGGTGTGGATGAAAAAGGGGTTCTATGGGAAGTAACCCTGGAGGGTGATCTGATCATAGATTCCTAACTGGGCAGGTCACAGTGGGTAGTCATGCCACAGGCACGTACCTTTTTTACTAAAAGGCTTGTCTCTGCCTTAAGCAAGTTCTGTTTATTGTTTCTGTGCATTGAGGTTCACACACTTTAGAAATGCCCCTTTTCAGACCCCTCCATCTAAGTCGTGCAAGATCCCATCTCTGACGTGCTTTCTCCCACCTTCATGTGATTTTCCTTCTATTCCCTCCTTTATCTCAATCCAGAAAAGAAACTGCAAACTGATATTTTCCAAAGCATTGATCTCAATCTGTTGAAATCTTTCTTCTTCATATATACTCTCTGTTTGGTCAAATAAATATTTATAAAAATTCTCTGCATGTTTGGGTGTTCTTACTTTGACAATGGGTTAACAGTCCATTAAGTTTTATTTATGTAAATTTTATTTTTTAGTGGGAGTAGAGAGAGAGCAAGAGATAAACAAATAAGCAAGTAAATATGTCAGATGTTACATGGATGCTGGAGGTCTGTGCTCAGCAAGCCCCACATACTATAGAATAAGAAAACATTCCTTTTTTATTTACTGGATTAATACCTAGACGAATGCTGTTTAATAGATATGTAATGTAAGCTACAAACATGGGCTACATGCCCATTAAGAAAAAAACAGAGCCCTGGTTGGTGTGGCTCAGTGGACTGAGCTAAGGCCTGTGATCCAAAAGGTCATCGGTTCGATTCCTTGTCTGGGCACATGCTGGGGTTGCGGTCTGGGTCCCCACTTGGGGGTGTTCAAGAGGCAACCAGTCAGTGTATCTTTCACACGTTGATGTTTCCCTCTCTTTCTTCTTCCCTTCCACTCTCTAAAAAGGTGGCCCCAGGGGCATGTACAGATATCTACAAAGTTTAGATTTATGATGTTTAGATAGAACTGGACATTGCATTGTGCCATCACAGGCACGGTTCAACTGATGATCACTAGACAACAACCAAGTGGAAAAATCACTGTGTTTTCTCTCACTTCTCCACTTTTGGAAATACATCTTTCCAAACTGGGAAGGGCTTGTTTGGGGGCTAAGTGTGTATGTGGCATGTGCGTGTCATGTGCCTGTGTGCTCACTTGCATGTTTGTTTGTGCATCTCTGTGTTCTGTGAAAGATGGGTGGCCTCACTGTTTAATGGAAGTCATAATGCCATAGAAGTATTGGTCAAATTCCTGCCCATAGGACACGGTATGCTAAGGTGCCCAAACTGCCGCTCCAGTGTGGAGAGACCAGGATAATTATCTACGATAAATAAAAGCTAGCATACATTCCTGAAGCATATGGGAATGTGTTCCTTCTGAAAAAGACTGAGTCTTGGAGCTCTGTAACTACAATCATTAGCTATAAAAAATAATTTGTGGCCAAAACCAAGGTTGTTTTTTTTTTTTTTAATGCAATGGGATTGTTGGCCTTAAAAAGAAAAAAACTTGTAAAAAAAAAAAAAAGAAAGCAAGAAACTTGTAATTATTAGTTTGAGAGGAAAATGCTAACATTAGGATCCAGAAAAGTGGGTGAAGCAGAGAGGAAAACCCAAATGTGGAAAGATACTGGGAGAGGGAAGTGAGAAGACACCACAGCAAACCTACTGCATTGTATTGTTTTGCCCCAGATCAGCCCTACTTCCCGCACGCTAGAGAGCTGCAGTCCCCAGACTGCCCCCACCGCCCAACAGAGAAGGCAGAGTGGGCAAGGGGATAAGCGGGAATTTGGGCAATTTTCTCATATATTACACCAACTTAGAAAGCCACTTAGTTATGGCCATCTTTTTAAAACAAATATATCATAGTGAAGCTTATCAGTCTCTGTAATTAGGTAATCCAACTGCTCAGGTGGGGAAAAGAAAAGCGAGCTTTAGGGTCCTATTCTCTACCAGGTACTTTACATGCGCCATCTCAACGACCGGACATGTATTCACTTGTAGTTGTTTAAAAATGTTTGTAACTGCACAGATGATAAATGAATATACATGTTCATTGTAAAAGCAATTATATATGAATTCAATTTATAGGTGAGACCACTGAGAGTCGGGGAGGTTGAGGGATTTGGTATGTAGTAGGGATTGGATTTGAAACTAAGCTTTACTCGCTAGTCATCAGAACTTCCTGAATGACATAGACAGGCTATGGCTATTTTAATGTAGAGTAAAAGAAATGTTAGGGGGGTTGGTCACGTGGATTGTGAAAGAATTCGCAAAAAGAAGAAAGTGTAGAAAATAAAGTTTTTATTCACTCTCCAAGAAAGGAGAGGGACATGGTTTGGAGAGATACATCAGCATTGAGGGGTGGGGGATTTGAGCTTTTATTGGATTATAATTGGATTAAAAAGGGCGGGGATTGCTGTCATTTGGCCCATGGGCTGTTGGGGGTGTTGTAACCCAGGCTGCACTTTGTTTGAATGCTATCTCCTGCCTGTGGCTGTAGGGAGAGGTTAGTTCTGTTCCTGCTTTCCAGTAATTTCCAGTCCTGGGGACATAAGCTCAGAAAAGTAAAATGGCAGAAATGTTTAACAAGGTCATAGGCCTGCTAGGTCAATGATGGCACAATAGCAAATGGGCCTGACTTTATCCCTTTAAGAAGGGTGTGGAATGAGAGCTATTTCTGTGGAATGAGGATGATATGAAGCAAGGTCAAGGGCCATGGAGGGATAGGAACACTATTGACATTTAATGCAAGTGTCAGTGGTCAGACCCTCCAGTCTTTCTGCCCTTGGCTGCCTTGCATGTATGTCCCAGTAACAATCCTTGATTGTTATGTGGATTCAAAGAGATAACAGAAAGGACCTTTTAAAACTGTGTAGTATATGCTAATACTGCCAGTACTAATGTATAGTGGTTGACATTTATAAGGGTGAAGAGCAAAAGTGAAGGTTTTGGACAGCTATTGAACAGTGAGTAACTGATATCCCTAGGAGAAAGAAAAAACACCCCAAAACAGTGAGAAGGAAGTTGGGAGTTGCTGAAGATATACAACCCACATTTATCCATGTTCTGGTCCTCATCTTTTAGCCTTCAATTTGCTCAGATTTTCACTGAGTCCTTGTCCAGTCAGATACTAAGTTGGCACAAGTGGTACCAAATGGTCAGTGATCCCTGGAATTAGAGATCCAGCCATCTGGCCAGGAAGGGCATTTGTATCACTGAGAAGCTTGTTTGGGAAGCAGGGTCTGGGTCCCAGTGAAGCAGGGACCATAAAATCTAAATCGCTGGCCACACCACAGAAGTGAGTACCCGCAAATCATTCACATCAGAAACCCCACTCGGCCTTAGAAGGGAAACAGGTGATCCCTTTTAAAACAAAACAATACAATGCAGAATATGTAAACAGCTCCCAAAAGAACACAGCCGGGGAGAAGTTATTTATCTTTGTTTCACTTAAAAGATTTCAACAAAGAGTTTCTTTGAATGTGGAACTGGCTCAAAGCTCTTAAACACACATTCGGAGAAGACGGACCAATTGAATGAGAGCCAGATGGAAACGGCCCACCACCCAGAGTTTGGGAGTCACTGCTGCAGGAGCATCCCTCAGCCGGGAAGATAAAGGATTTCTGGGAAAACAGTTTAAGCCAGCAGGGGAAATGGCTCTGCCAAAAAATGTGCCAAAATAAAACTTTTGTCAAGTTGCAGTAATTTGCTCTTTATTGAAAATAAGGTATTTTTGAATTGATTATCTAGACGTGAGGATACATTTATAGTAGGCTGGAAGAATTTTGAAAAAATCAAAAAGTCATGTAATTATTATATTCTGTACTTTCAAATATACAACCCCTCTCTTAGATTTCTTTATGTAGTTAATAACCTCTCACATTTTGTAACAGATAATTTTGATCCATGGAGTTTGAATTAGTGCGTTTTTTGGACTATAAAATGCACTTCCCCCCAAATTGGGGAGAAAAGGGGGTGTGTCTTATAGTCCGAATGTAGTTTACCTGGCTCGCTGTGGGGGGTGGGCGATGGTGGAGTGAGGTCACAGGTTATTAAATATTTGACCACATTTTTTGCTTCAAAATGTTTTTTCCTATTTTCCTCCTCTAAAACCTAGGTGCATCTTCTGGTCCGGTGCATCTTATAGTCCTAAAAATACAGTAGTCCCTCTAGTTTTAAGCTACTCTCCTATTTCTGGCTCTCTTGTCACTCCATTTTTGAAGAAATACATCAGACCTCAAAACCCTGTAACTGGACTGGGAGAGTCACTGTAGACAAGTGGAAAGTGATGCCAAATGAAAGGAGGAAAAACTCTGGTCTTGTACCAGCTTTACCACTATCCAGCAATTTTAAAAAATTACTTAGGTTTCCTTTCTCTGATTTAAGATGAGAGCATGAGATTTTATAATTTCTAATGATCTGACACAGTTCCAAAATTCAGTTCTGTTAGCTCACTGTTTCAGATGCTGTTTTCGATGACCGTGAATTGCTCAATATTTATACGTGAGCATAGACCCCTCTTCTTCCCAGCAGGTTCCTGAGGAAATCCAAACAGTAATGGACAAAGTAACAGAGGTGGAATTTTAGGGTTTCCTTTTCTTTTCTTTCTTTGGCATTTTGCCTGATTTCTTAACTTCACTCTGGGTTCTTTGAAACCATGTTTATTGTTCTTGCTGCCTTGGAACACTTATCATGAATCCTGCCATTATTTTACTGAAAAGAAAAATTATTGAGCACCTGTATGCCTTCTACAACTTCTCTGATGAGACTAGCAAATTTAACCCCATTTTGCAAACTGACAACAGTGCTCTTCAAGGCTCCAAGCCTTTGTGCTGTTCCCTGTCCCAGGGATTCTTCACAGCCCTCTCCATCATTGAAAACTATCTCCAATATCACTTCCTCTGCAAAGCCCCTGGAGAACTTCCACTTTTGCATTCATCACATTGCACTGTAATTGTTTGTTTACACATCTGTTTCCTCAACTAGACTCAGAGTTCCCTGAGGTCGGAAATCTTGTCTTGTTCAACTGTGCAGCTTCCTGTTGGCTGCAGGGAAGTCCAGAGCCAGAAAGGTGGCCCACCCTAAGTAAGTATGTGACCCTTCAGGGAAGTTTTCCTGCCTCTGCACTGGCCCCTTTTTCTCCTCCCTGGGCTTATCTATGTTATCCACTTCCTGTTATCGGGCAGCGGGGTTTATATCTTTTTAAGTCATCTGAAAGAATATTTTAAATAACTACGAACTTTAATAAGGAAAATGTTCATTTATGTATCCCTAGACTTAACATAGGACTGGTACCTGGAAGGTACTAGGATGCGAAATATATCTAAGTTTAATAAATGACACAATGATGGCACTATGTGAATATTACTGTAGACTAGGCATTGTCCTATGCAGTTTATATGTATTAACTTATTTAATTTTCCCAACCTGGGAGCAGAAACTATTATTACCCGCATTGTATATATAAGAAAACTAAGGCTCAGGAAGTTTAAATAACAAGTATAGGTTATACAAGTTGAAAGTGGCAGTCAGTATTCAAACAAAGGTGATATGACAGGAAGATGCTAATTTATTTCTCTGTTGAGTCACTCCCAGGATTTCACAAATGAAAGTTATGCCTATTTATTTAATGCTGAACAATCATGGATTAGATATGATTTTTGTTTCACATACAAGTTGATCTGTGGTGGCTTTTTCCCTTTAATTTACAAACATACACAAACATACATATATATACACAAAAATACATATATGCATATATACACGCATACATATATACGTATTTTGTTTTTCCATTCATTTTATTTTATTTTATTTTTATTAAATGTATTGGGGTTACATTGGTCAATAAAATTATATAGGTTTCAAGTTACAATTCTCTAATACATCATCTAGACATTGCATTGTGAGCTCACCATCCAAAGTCTCCATTCCGTCACCATTTACACCCACTTTATCTTCTTCTCCCTCCCCTCATCAGCCTTTTCCTCTGGTAACCACCACTGTTGTCTGTGTCCATGAGGTTTTCTTTTTCTTAATCCCTTCACCTATGCCACCCAGCCCCTCAGTCCCTCCTCCCCTCTGACAGCTGTCAGTCTGTTCTTTGTATATAATAGTCTGTTTCTATTTTGTTCACTAGTTTATTTTGTTCATTAGATTGTGCATGTAAGTGAAATCGTATGGTATTTGTCTTTCTCTGACTGGCTTATTTTACTGAGCACAATACTATCCAGGTCCACTCACGCTGTCAGAAAACTTCATACTTCCTCCTGTTTTATGGCTAAGTAGTATCCCATTGCATAAATGCACAGCAGCTTTTATTAATTCACATATCTAGTGATGGGGTGTTTCCAAACCTTGGCTATCATAAATAATACCACTATGAACGTAGAAGTTTGTTTTGGAAAATGTTACCTAAGGGCTGCTATGCTCGTTATATTTCTGGGATATTGACAACAGGAAAGCACAAAACTCTACCTTCTCTGATATATGAGCCCAAATCAGTATTTGAAACCTCAGATGATGCAAAATGTGTGTAATTGGCAGAAAATTCCCTAATTTCCATTTTAACCTGGGCTGTGCAACATAAACAATGTTCATTCAAGGACTTCTTAATTGGCTGAGTCTTTTCAAAGATCCTGAGTTCCAGATCCCTGGGCAAAGTGGACCTTGCTGTGGAGGAAACACAAAAAGAAGAAAATTTCCTTCCCCTTTCTTGCCCTCCAGGTCATGTTCCTTAAATAGTTCTTGCTTTTCACAGCTTCATTATCCTTTCTTCCCCTTTTAAATCTCCACTCCTGTTTCCACTGTAGACTGGCTCTGTGCCTCAGTTTCCTTCTCTGTAAAATGAGGATGACTATAGTAGCATGTACGTCCCCAGGGAGAACCAGGGAGGCACAGGACACAATGGGAGCTGTGCAGGGGGTGGATGGTGCCTAAGGAGGACAGGATGAGATGGAGACAGGAGTGGGGAGCACAAAAGATACATATGAGTAAACCACGTGATGGATGAGGAGAGATGGGCTATTTCAAGTAGGGATCCTGGCCTAAAAGAGAGCAAGGATGGGTTGAATTCAAAGTTTATGCACTTTCTCAAGCAGCAAATAGAGAACATGTTTCCTGTTTGGACTCAAGTAGAGCCTGCCAAGGGAATTGCTGGGACTAGTCTGGGGTAAAGAAAAGCTGGCCATAATCTCCACTCTCAGCTATCAACTGATTGTTAGTCCTACTCACAGACATTCTGAATGTACCACAAGTATAGTGCTATCATTATATTACACAAGTTTGAATCATTTATTGGATATTTTTCTGTGATGATCATTGATTCTAATCTGTGCAGTTATATACCTAATAGTGTACTCAGGAGAGGAATGGTTGGCCCCACCACCCCAGATAACAAATCAGAACAGCCCTGAGTCATCTTAGGTGGGACATTGTTGGCTAATTTGTCACTATTTTAATGAGACTTTCTCTGCAGTAAAATTGTAGTTACATACCTAAGAGTGACCTTGAGAGTCATAGAATTCCTTTCTTGGCTTCTCAGCCAACCCAGGCAGGTACGGAGATTAGAGCCCAGGTTGTGACTGAGGCCTTAAGTCACATAATGGAGTGTTTCCATTTCTGGCTCTGCTTGCTATTAGTTGACCAGTTGACTGTAGAAGAATTTCTTAGTCTTTAAAACACCAAAGTGGTGCTTTCTAAGTGTAAAAAATTAAAAAAAAAAAAACAAAAAAAACGACTTTTAATCTCTTATCCCTGCTTTGTAAACAGTGAAGGACATGGACACGTGGTTCACAAATGGCTTTGTTGTTCCTCCATTGAGAGGCACTTTCCAAATGGCCGTCTTCAGGTCCAGCAGGCCGACTCTGAAGACAAGGCTGAGGACATTGTTCATCTCAGCAACCGCCAGCATGGAGGACTGTCACTCCAAGGGGAAGGTAGATGGTGACAGCCTCAGACCCAGATACATTTTACTGTGGTTCCACTTGAGATGGACGGAAGCCCACCTGACCAAAATTACCTGGGATATATGCATCTCCCAGAGATTCAGCCTTTTAGTGAATGAGCTAAACTTTTCACACGGAACCATATCTGGGGATGTTAATTCACTGTAGCTCTATCAGCCCCTCACACCTTAGTGTGACTTGTTGAATGGAGATAATGAGATCTAACCAACCCAGGAAATGGCAAGTGGGCATGGGGCGTCTGTGTAAAGGCTCTGTCTTCCAGAGAGCATCCCAGTGAAGGACCTTATTATGGATAGTTCAGGAAAGAGAAAGCAAGATCAAGGGGAAAAGGAGACTGAAGAACGAGAATGGAAAACTGAGTTATTGTACTATGTCCCAATGCCTAATGTAGGGTTCCTGAGCTCGACAGGAGGAAATGCCTTGTAAGTACACATTATATTTATTTTAGTTTCTCTTTTTCCCTCCCCTCCTCCTTCTTCTTCAACCTAAATCAGCATTTTCCAAGAAAATTCCCTGAGTCCCAAATGACTGAAAGCTTGCTGTGGCTGAAAACACGTACAGAGGAAGCTACTTATGAGCTCTAACTGCCAAGGACGGAGATATTGTCGGGGCCCCTTTCATGCGAAAAACATTTGAAAAATTTCCCTATGTGGAATAGATTTTTAAAAACAACTTTATTAAGTTATAATTCACACACCATACAAAATACCTATTTAATGCGTTTAAAACCCAAAATTTGAATCTCTGATTGGCTCTACTAATCGATTCATGCATTGGGCAGCATCTTATCCAGCAACTAGAAGGGTGCTCAGAGGTCTAGTACAACCTGGAAGGTGTTTATAAGAAGAAGGGTGGGGCAAGGGGGCTGTTAACAGAAGAAAAGAAAGAATTATTCTTGAGCATCTTTTCTTTGGGAGAAGTGTTATCATGCAGATTGCCTCTTCTTTGGGGGTGTGGGGGAGATGAATAGGGCCCACGACAGATTACTTGATTGGTGCTTGACCAGAAAATTCTAGACGGGTTGATTAAGGGGCTACATTTCTGGGAGCTGTTGAAACTGTGATTAGGTAACGTATTACATTTAAGTTTCTTATCATGGGCTTTTGGCACAAGTGACACCATTTTGGGCCTGTTGCTTTAACAAAAGTATATTTGGTTTTTGTTATATTCCATTATTAATTTTAAAAAATTGTGGTAAGATATATGTAACAAAATTTGCCATTTAAACTATTTTAAGTGTACATTGAATATAGTTTAAAATCATTTTTAATAGGGGAACTCTATGATTTACCACTTGCTCGTAAGTATAAATCTGAATGGAAAATAAATACATTGGAGTCTAAAAGATCGTTTAAAAAGACCCGCTGAAATAAGAACTTCTGTAAGTGAGCAGCACGTCATTAGCCATTCTTAAGAGACTCCATCAGCAGTCAGGCAGCTCCCAGGGGCCTTACACACCCCAGCCTCCCTCAGCACCGCCTTCCCAGCAGCACCGCTCCAGGACCACTGCCACAGGAGAGAATTGTTCAGAAGGAGAGCATTTCTCACAGCTCCCCCACAGGCAGGTTGCCTAGCAAAGTTCTGGGTGTTGAGGAATGATTAAAGATAAGGAATATTTAAAATGGAGCCATTTTAATCAAGCTGCTAAAATTATTAACATTATGAAGGTTACAGCAAGAGTCAAGACTCTAGTTTTGTTCTAACTAGCCTGTGAACTTAAACCTTTTTGAACTTTCCAGTCCTTCATCAATGCCTAGGTATATATCTGAACCTCCACATAACCCTCTGCCCCTTGAAGGACACATCTCTCCAGACCACCAGACATGACCGGAACCCATCCTCCAGACCACCTAGCATCTGCTGTCCAGACTGATAACTATCCTGGACCAACTCTGGGGCTAAAAATGAAGGACTGATTATTTTTAAGAATGCATGTTTTACCAAAAGAACTCTTAACTTTTCTTTCTTCTTTGGAATGCTTCCAGGTTTTTGCTTAGCTGTGTTCTCAGTTTGCAAATTCTAAGACCCTTGACTAAATCTTCATCATTTGTGTGTCAAGTGTCTGTCCAACTGGAGGTTGCTGAATGAAGAGTAGGAGCCAGGGCAGGAAAGGTCTAGTCTGAACTATGATGGGGCGGGGGCCAGGAGGAGAGTGTGAAGGCAGACAGAGCACCGTGTTCTTCTCAGAGGCCTGGAGCCTCCAGAAGATGACCTGGTCAAGGTTCAAAGAAGAGTTGCATGTTTATTTATTTATTTTTTATTGTTGTTCAAGTACAGTTGTCTCCTTTTTTCCCCCCAACTGTCCTCCTGCCTCACCCATCCCCTCCTCCCATGCTCGATCCTATCCCCTTTAGCTTTGTCCATATGTCCTTTAAGCATGTTTAAAATTATAGCATGAACATGGCAGTATAAATATTGAAATGCTTCAGATGAAAACATACTTGCTGTTCCTGGCCTCAGAGAACTGTAACTGAAAGGAGGTCCATCTGCCAGCCTCTACAAAAGCCCATACTTGAGGGGCAGGTGCAGATGTAAAGGAAAGTGGTTTATTTTCAGGTGCCAGCCACCTGGGAGTTGGGGCACTCACATCTCAAAGCCCATCTCCACATCTCAGTGGAAGCAGAAGTTTTTATAAGGAGGGGGAGGGGGTTGAAAAGTTCTCTATGTGCCCAGAAGCACAGTCCATTCTGATAAGGCAAGTGATGCTCCGGTGTGCATCATCCTGGATTCACGTCATCCTGGCTCCATGGCTGAAGGTCTGCAAGTCTCCCGGAACTGGGATGCCTGAAGGTTGGAGTCTGTATCTTTCGAAGAGAGTTCCTAGGATTCTTAAACAAACACACTGCTCATCTATAAGCTACACATTAGGCAGAGTCAGCACTTATAGAAACGAGGTCAAAGAATGGTGGCGTGGGTTCAGTTTCCCACTATTACAGAACTCCCCTGTCCCCTCTCCCACCTGAGCCTGTCTCAAGGCCCCTCAGCTGCTCCCCCAGCACCCATCCTTCTTGGAAGTGATCCTGCCATCTCTCTTTTCTGTCATAGTCCATCATCATCTCAACACTATTTGGTGCTTAGTCATGTGTCAGAGTCGTACTGCTTGTTTTCTTCTTTTACTTTTATGTAAATGCCCCATTTCCTTTGGTGGGATAAACCTTTCAATCAGAGGCACCTCTTTTATAATTTTGGCACCTCCTCCCCACAGTTCATGGCATGGTGCCATGTCTGTAATACCTGAGTAGTTCTTGCCCAAGAGTTTTTTTTTTTTTTTTTTTTAATCGTAATCACTTGAGCATTCTCTAAAAGGATCTGTACCCAGTCCAGATCATAGGAACCCTGGCTCATCAGAGTGTTGAGGAAGCTGTCCAAAGTTACCCTGATGAATAGCCCTGGCTAGGAGCTGTTCCATTATGGGGTTCTGTTACTCAAGTTGTTGACTGCCATTGATAACCACTGTCTGTTGCTTCCCTGGTTCAAGATTCACAGTGGCATAATTTTTAGGTTTTGTCCAAGTTGGAAATAACAATAGCTAACAACAATTCCTAAGCACTAGGTGCTGTCATAAGTGTGTGAGATATACCATCTCCTCTAATTCCCACAACAAATCTGATTATCTCCTTTATACAGAAAAGGAAATTGAGGTTTGGAAACTTGCTACTCACTTGCTAGGGTAATGTCAGTCCATACAGATGGGAAGTAGCAGAAGCAGGACTCCAACCCAAACCCCAGCCCTCCTGGTGATTCAAGATGCTGAGCTAGGAGGGCAGATCCCAGGTGAAGTCCTCAGGTTGCTCCACCTAAGTGTTTACTGTGGATAGGTCTCTAACATCAAGAGATGTATCAACTGGATGCAATTTTGTCCCAGATGTAATGACATGTAATCCAAAACAGACCAGGGTAAAAGGCCATACATTATGAATTTTTAAAAACCTTATTTTGTAATATCTGATACTTCAGACTGAGCGAGAAGGCCTACGAGGTGGAGTAGTAGCTTTGTACTGGAGGAAACAATGCTTGATCCACACCCCAGAGCAAGCACACTGGTCCTCCCTGAGCTATTGTAATTAGTCTGTTTGCTTGGAGCACTTGAAGCTGAGTTTAAAGGGCTGCTAACTAAAGCCTCATTCACTTAAGGGCTCTGGGCCTCTCTAGGAGAGATGTCAATTACTGCTTTGCAAATTGTATCCACTTCTTGGAAAATGGCAGTGAACTGTCAGTGTGGACACAAGATGAATCACAGAACTCAAGAAAGGTAGAGAAGTATTTGGAAAAGCAAACTTTCAAGGAGCTGAACAAGCCTGCAAGCACTATAGCCTTTAGTTTCTTCATCTTTTATATCAGCTAAGTACATGATACTATAGAAAGAAAGAAATCTTTTTTAGATCCTATGACCTGTGCATGGCTTTCTCAATTTTCTTCTTTTTGATATCATTTGCTTCTATCTTTAAAAAGTGCTGAAGCATAAATGCTATTCTAAACTGTTACCTGTGAAAATGCTTTTAAAATTATTTTGCTACCAAAAATAAACAAATAAAAAAAATTTTTGCTGATGTTATTGAACCATGGGTTTAGAAGCCAGAAATGGAAAACAAATAATCCATTCAGGATAGATATTAAGTACTTGCCTAAAATGGTTGGGTTAGCAGAACATTAACATCAGTATTTTCCAAAGTGTGGGCCTCAGACCAGCTGTCTCAAATCTCTTTCAATGAACAAATTCCACCCAAGACCACCTGAACTCTACTTTCTGGGAGAAAAGCGCAGTTGTCTGCATTTTTAATCAGCCTCCCATGGTTCCGTAGTGCATTGAAGATCTTCCTGTTCTTTTCTGATTATGAATGGTGCTGGACCACCGCCACCCACGCTTTTTCTCAGTGATCCTCCTTGCCGCCGCCGTGGGGCTCCTACCTTTGTGTGTGTGAGCCCCACTGGGAATCCGGTAAGCCTATTGCTTATTTGTTCAGTTTTAAGTTTTATTTTTCAATTATGGTTTACATTCAATATGACTTTGTATTAGTTTCAAGTGCCCATGGATCGTTTCTTAGAGTAATGTTTACAAGTGCATAAATAAAATACTTAGGGTTACCAGAGAAACAAATTGTACTGAAACACAGCTATCGAAGAAAAAATGCAGTATCTATCATTTTAATGAATATGTAAAATAATAATACTTAGTGGTGTTTGTAATAAGCCCAAACTTTCAAAGCAGTAATGAGCATAAATGATATTTTGATATCTTTAACAATTGATGTATGTATGGCTCTGTTAATGATTTCTATTTCTGTTATTGTAATTGTTAATACCACTGCTTTATTACCTAGGCTCAAAATAGATGGAAACGCTAAATGTTAGTTAAAGGATAATGAAAATGAAGATTTGATCTCCCCTCTCCGCCTCATGTGAGTTCATGAGCTCTCTGAATTCTAACCTTAAGTTAATATGCCCCCTGAATTCAAGCCCTAGCTTAAAATTTCCCTTCTAGAGATCGGTGGATGGTAGTCACATACAAACTTTTGTTGCTTCTCAGTTCAAATATGTCACACCTAAGAAATTTCTTCTCTATGGACTAGAGAAAAATAATCTAAATATAGCACATAGCAGGGCAGCAGACACACAAAGGTTCTGTTCTTACTTGCACTGGAATTGTGGTGGGTGTCTGACATCGTAGAGACTTCTTACCTGCCCATTTTGAGACTGATGGTGTGAAGTTACAGACAGGTGTTGGACGAGAGATTTGGATACCACTCAGGGCAGTTTCTCTCCTTGGATCTTCATTCTTAAAATCTCTGGAACAAGCTTTCTCCATAGCTTTTTCCCACACTGAGTTAGACAGGATGAAAAAGATTGCTTACCTTATTCTGGTAGAAGATTGTCCTGGATCCTAGAGGTGGGGTTCTGAATTAGGAGCATGAAAATAAACCAAAGGTGCGTGTATTTTTAAACCCTTCCCCACAGCTCCATCATTTTATGATTCACACCAAAGGGCTTGTGGCTGCCTCAAGCTATGAAGGTAAAAGAAGTGCCAAGAGCCCCGAGGAGCCATCTTTCTGGTAGAGACTCAGGTCTGCTTACACTTGGCTCCCATTATGGTGCAGAATTGCTGAGCGAATGTGGGTCCTTTGGTATGACCTCTACTGTTCCCTTAGAAGTTACACCCCTCAGGGGCCTCCTGATGATGACCTTGCTCACCTGGGGTGCTGAAGGCCCACTGATTTGGGAGTCAGGAAACAGGTTCCTGGCGGTGACACTGTGTGACAAGAGCAGTATCTTCTCTCTCCCTGCCTCAGTTTCCTCAGCTAGAATCATGAGAGTCTTATTAGGAGATCTTTGTATTCAGTGATTACAGTATTTCCCCAGGTCTGCTGTAGACTGGGTGGTGAGGGATCTGTTCCAGGCCTCTGTCTTTGGCTTGCAGATGGCCATGTTTCCCTGTGCCTCTTCATGTCATCTTTCCCCTACCTGTGTTTCTGGGTTCAAACTTCCTTATTCTATATGGACACCAGCCATTTTGGATTAGGGCCTGCACTGGTGACCTCATTTTAATTTGATCACCTTTGTAAAGACCCTATCTCCGTATAAGGTCCCATCCCGAGGAGCTGGGGGTTTGGATGTAAACTCATAAATTTTTGGAGGGAGGCAGCACGAAATGCAGCAGTTAACAGTGACTTTTCAGATCTCCTTTACGTTAGATGATGTTAGATACAGATAATAGTTTGGTCTCCCTGAGGCATAACTCGATTCTGAGGCTTTCCTACAAGGCAGAGCCAGTACACCTGTTCCTGAGGCACTTGGAGGATTGAGCTTGTCCTTGGCAGCTAGCTCTTTGCAGTGCCCAGAGGAGACTTGTGAGGAAGCTCATTCCTTACCCTGTAGAGAAGAGGCTAGGAAAATGTGGTTTTATTCTCCAGGAAACCACAGACAGAGGGGCCTGGAGTGTCGTCATCACTGCAGAAGGAAGCAGAAAAACCTTCCCTGTGACAAATCTAATTGCAGCGTGATTCTGACTCCGTGCTGGGGAGAGGCACACAGTCAAAGCGCAGTTTTCCCAGCGGAGAGGAGGGTCATGGTCCCACCCTACCCACACCCTTGCAGCCTCACCTTAAACACACACGGCCAAACACTGTTTGTTGGAGGAGAGTGCCGTCCTGGAGACATCACCAGCTTTCACGCGCTCGCCCTGGATTTTAGCAGTAAATTGCTGGGCGTTCTCATAGCTTGTTATTTACTCTACCACACTTTATCAGAGTTCATAAACCATCTGCTTGGTTTTCCTGTCAATTTCAGTGTGGGTTAATTGAAATTAAAAAAAAGAAAGAAAGAAAGAAACTAAGTGCCAAAGTGTGAAATTTCTCATCTATAAAACAAAAAGAAAAAATAGCTGACTTTCTACGCTAAAACATGTCCTGTCTGCTGTAGAACAATGCTAAAAAAGTTTTTAAAGCAAAATCCAAATGAGGAAACGTCTTCTAATTACCAAGGAATTTTTGAATAATTATTGGAATATAGTGGCATAAAGTCTTATATGACTGCTTTCACAGATGTCTGCTTGTATACCATGTTACCTTAGACGTGTGTCACAATTTAGGACATACAGACGATTAAAAGTTATATTAAATTATATTGTGCTTCCATGAGGTAAAAGCAGTTTTAAATCTCTTCAAACTGAATTTTCAAGTTCTAAATTTTTACATTGAAATCTATCTACAACTCTGACCTAAGCGTGCTGTTTTCCCCGCCCACCCCTACAAATAAGATCTTGTCACTTTTCTCCGTGACTTGCTTCCTTAACTCACTTCTTTTTCTAAATCGAGTTCAGTGATTTTGTTCTCACTCAGGCTGTGCACAGTCTGAAATCCAGCTTGATTTCTTATTTTACTTTTTTAGTTTGTACTCTTGTGTTGGCTTTGGGGAATATTTTTCCTTTTTACATATATACATCTTTTTTCTTCTTTTTCTTCATGCTTTCTTTTTATATTACTTGTAGAAAAGGTGGCTGTAATGTACACATGCAGTAATCTCTTTCTGCATCTTTCTACTGTTAATCTCAACACTCTACAGCTCACTGCTTGCTAGCCACTTTCCTTTTTGTCTGACCTAGATACCTAGATTGTAAGCTCCTCAGGGTAGGGATCTTGTCACTTGGTGTTTTCTAATGTGTTCTAGAAACTTCCTACCAGGCTTTGAATAATCATGATGTGCAAATAGGCATAATTAGATTATACATCTGTGCATTGCAATATATCCTGCAGATCACATTTTATAGCCCATTTAGGATGTGGTCAAGTAGCACTGATAGCCAGAGGTGGAGAAAATGATTAAGCAAAGAAAAAATTGTAAATAAGTTTATTAAAAGGATAGGCAGACCCAAACCTCTTGTAATGTGGCTATTAGTGCCAAAGAGAAGTTGCAGGTAAACTTTCACATGCTGGAGAAGACATACACTTTAAGAAGCATAGTGAATAGAATAAACAAGAAAATGAAAGAGCCATGGCTGCTCCTTTGGAGCTTGTTGGAAAAACAAAAACAGGTACCCTTATTCCTTAGGGATAGCGAGTAAAGAAGTATCTGAAAAACATGGTGATATGCGCCACCCCACTTGGAAACAATCTGGCTAGTCTGACCCAAGTGAGCTTCTTTCCTGTCTTTACATTGTTGTGTCTGGAATCTCCATGTGTCCCAGGAGGCTGGGAAATGACACATTAGGAACGAATCTGGAGACACATTCGTTGTGCCATCTCTAGTGCCAGGTCACTTCTGATCACCTCCCCATGGGCTTTCTGAAATCAACTGGGCGGCCATCTTCAAAATCCTCACTAGGGATCTGGGAACCAATATTTATAAATAATGAAAGATGTCTTCTACTCTCTTTTTCAAAAAACTAAAGAGAAATGAATAAGTTCTTTAAACATTGGAGGGATTTAGAATTGAGAAATTAAAGAATTAAAAAAAATGTTTATGGCAAAAAGAAAGCTCTCCCTGTGGGAGTTGCCTGTGGGGACTGTGGCTTCTGGGAAGCAGCATTTGGCCACCACCTCTGGGCTACTGCTGCGACCACCACCTGGGAGCTGTGGTGTGGAGTGTGGTTCTCCATCAATCCCCATTGCCCAGAGGGAGTGTCTCAGAGAGCTGTTCAGATACTGGGGTTAGGATATCCAGGCAAAGCTATGCAACATGTTATTTGTTCTGAAAGTGCTCTTGAATCTCTCTCTGGGAGTGATGTCGCAGGGTCTGGAGGCGCTGTCATCTGGGTTGACTCAGGTAGCAGAAGAATTAGTGACCCCTCACAGTACAGTGTGACCTCCCAGGGAGGAATATCAGTAGCCTTTGCTGAGGTCTGGGGAAGATCTCTCCCCAGAGGAGCAAGCAGGCACAAGAGAACATAAAAGGGGCAAGACAAAAGATGTGAACTTGTCAGCTTTCCAGGCAAGATTTCTGAGGTGACAGGTTGGCGGAGATTCACTAAGCAGCTCTGGCAAATCTCCATGATGCTAGGCCTGTAAGGGCCTTAGATTCTTTTAAGGGAGCCTAAAAATAAAAAAAAAAAATAATGTATGGTGTTGCGGACTTAAGAATGTTTGTACACACCCCTTCCACGTTCATGTGTTGAAATCCTAACTCCCAATGTGATGGCATTTGGGAGGCAATTAGGTGATGAGGGGAGAACCCTTATGAAGGCTTGCTGACTCTCTCTGCTTTCTACCACATGTAGAAATACGCTTGTATATGAGAAGAAAACTATTTACAAGCCAGGAAGTGGGTTTTCACCAGTCACCGGATCTGCCTGTACCTTGATCTTGAACTTCCTAGTCTTGAGAAATGTGCAAAATAAATACTTGTTGTTTCAGCCACTCAGTCTATGGTATTTTTGTTATAGCAGCCCAAACTGATGAAGACATAGAGTATGCTCAGAAGCCTGTGGGAAAATGTTCACTTATGCTTTTGGTTAAGGCAGGATAAAAAACTAATTTAATATATTTGGAAACAACCCGAACATGACAGTATTGAAAGTAGTATAAGAAATAAAACCAAGAACTCTCTGATGTAAAATCTTCCTGTTTTTAATTTTTGTGTGAATGCTACCTACTATCTGCAAAAGTTCTTGATTAACCAATCAGGATATTTACACTCTGAAAATATTACATGAGACTAGTGCTTTTGTTATTGTTTCTGACTCGGTGATGTGTATGTATACATATAAACACACATAAACAGACAGGGTGGGGACAGAATAGGTTTAGAGTTGTAAGTATGCGAAGCACAGAATTTATCCTTGTATTATTTTTTATTATTGTATTATTTTCCATCTGAACAACTGTAAACCTACTTGTACCCTACCCTTTATGTATGTAAGTGTGCATATATGTGTATATGTATACAAAGTCTGTCCAGAAAAAGTCCAGCCATTGTTAATGTAATGAGAATGGTGTACATGGCATCAGTATAACCTGGCAGCCAAGGAGAGTGGACTGGAATGTGCATTTGTGAACAATGATGACTTCACTGTACTACTCAGTAGATGCTGTTGAGTGAGCATGTGTACTGTGTGACCATCGCATATAAAATGACTGAATGAATAGAGCAACAAATCTGCATCAAGTTTTGTGTTAACTTGAACATTCCTCCACAGAAACTATTGGGATAATTCAGAAGGCTGCAGCTATTGGCAACTGGTGATTGACAGCTTCATCACCACAATGCGCCCACTCGTGCATCACATCTCATGCAGAGTTTTTTGGTGAAACACCCAATTGCCCAGGTGACTCAGCCCCACTATAGCCCAGATTTGGTGCCCTGTGACTTCTGGCTTTTCCCAAAACTAAGATCACCTTTCAAAGGGAAGAGATTTCAGGCTGTCAATGAGAGTCAGGAAAATATGATGGGGCAGCTGATGGCAACTGGGAGAACGGTGTAAAGTCCCAAGGTGCCTACTTTGAAGGGGACTAAGGTGTCATTGTCTTATGTACAATGTTTCTTGTATCTTGTATCTTCTTCAATAAATGTCTCTATTTTTCATATTACATAGGTGGATACCTTCTGGACAGACCTCATATATATGTGTGTGTATGTGTGTGTGTGTATATATATATGTGTGTGTGTATATATATATATATATATTTAAGAATGTCACAGAAATGGAACAGTTTTTCTCACTATAATCAAGCTTTGTTATCTCATATCAAATATTAGTAATTAAAAAAAGTTTTGCCAGTTTTGTGGTTGTTTGTTACATAATTTCTTTGCTATAAAATAAGCCACAAAACTCAGTTAGTATTACTTTATTTTCTAAACATGAAGTCTCAGCAAAGTGTGGTTTAAAATTCTCAGTAATTAAAAAAAACCTGTTAAAATTGAGATTAAAGTCACTAATCTCAGATAACCAAATGGTAATTATTAAAATTAGAGATATGTTAAGATATATAACCACTAAAAAGTTAAAGACAATTTCTGTAGCTCAATTTCTGAACAGGATGTTTTGAAATTTTTGATGATTGTTACATCCTTCATAGTTTAAGGAGGCCTTAGCAGATGGGATTGTTACCACTATTTGTAAACCTATTCAAAATTTATGTGGTTAAAACATAAGCCTTCTTGTGTTTTGTTATTGAAAACAGTTTCTTTGTAGATGTTTCTTATAGAACCCCAAACAACACTGTTTATCACACAAATTTCTTATTTTCTTGTTAGATTGGGCAAGGCTTAGGACACTCAAAGCTTGGTAATCTAAATAACACAAGATGTTTGAAATGTTGCAGAGGTATTTATTTGGGTTTTTACTTGTGAACTATGGAAGAATAAGTAGATTTTTGTATGTAAATATGTGCAGCTACGCGTACACATCCAATTACATACATTTCTTCTCTCTATAATGAGCAGTTCTTTTCCATTCTCTCCAGGCATGAATTGTGCACCTGATCACATGTTTCTTCCCTGGGACTCCTTGGAATATAAAACATGTAAGAGTTGAGGAAGAAGATTTTTGGGCCTACATTTGGTGACATATCCTTGGGATAAATACATTATGCCTGTTGTATTTGCAGTTCCTCAGTTTGTACAGAACCAGCAACCTTCCTACATTACCTTTAAGATTAATATCAACACCTTCTTCAGGGGGCAAGGTGCCATAAATCTATGCTTCGCAGGTCTAGATCAGCAGGAAGCCTTCCCTGACAATGCTCACCCCTTGGAAATAACTAATTCTTTTCATCCCGTCAGGACTTATAGTTTCCAGTTGGATTTAGTTTTTTTCTACAACTTCCCTTTTCAACCATCACAATGTGGTTTTGTCCTCACTACTTTCCCACAACCGTTCTTTTCAAGGTTACAAACCATCAAAATTCTTGTCACTAAATCCAATAAACACTTGTCAGTCAGTCTCTTGTCCGTTCACAAGTCGTCAATGGTGTTGATCACTCGGTCAACCCCCTGCACTCCTGTGTTAACACTCAGGGTTTGTTTGCCTCTCAACCCCATGGGTATTCCTCTTTCTTCAATCCATCTTCATTGGGTTGCCTAACAAACCTGCTCTTCGGCCCATGGCCCTTGGTTCAAAATTTGGTGTCTTGGTTAGTGACAGGACCCATCTACCATGATAGTGTGGCTGGTATGATCTCATTCGATAGACAAGGTAGTTAGACACGCCTGGCTCCAAAATGTGTCTTTGCCGCTTTGTGTGCTCTTATGAAAACTGTCTCTGACTCTAAACTTATTCTTCTGAGGTTGAGATAGTAATAGCTATGTCATCAGATTATTATGAAGATTAACTAAAGTCTGGAATATGTACACCTAGCACAATGCCTGGTACCTAGGAAGAATTTAATAAATGTTTGGCTCTTCCTAATTTTTGTCATAATTGCCTTAAGCAGAAGCTTGGAATCAGCCTAGAATCTTCTCTTTTTATCATTAAACTCCATGAAAGAACCGTTTACAAAGTACTATTTATTCAACCTTCTAAAACTTTTAAAATGTATTATCTGCACCTATTATCATGCTTGCATTATTTATTGACTGGGTCATTGCCAAAGTTTTCCTGACCTACTTAAACCAACTCCCACTATGCAGTTAAATACAGTTTTAGAAATGCAAATCTAATCTCGACTGGGCCCAGTTTATATCTTCCAGTGGCTCTTTGCATCGTGCACAGCGATCTCCATGGGGTGGTGGGTGGAGTGCACCCTGGCCTGGCTCTGCATATCCCTTCACAATGAACTCCTAAAGCTCCCCACCATGAGTCACACCTGATTTCCTTGTAAGTGTCTAACTCTCTCCACTTCTCACATGTGGTTCTGACTCTTTAAACTGGTCTTCCCAGTCTCACCTGATTCATCTGGCTAACCCCTAGACTTCCTTTAAAGCAGGGGTGTCAAACTCATTTTCACCGGGGGCTACATCAGCCTTGTGGTTTCCTTCAAAGAGCAAAATGTCATTTTAGAGCAGTATTAATGTAACTGCTCCTTAACAGTTAAGCAAGAGTTCGGCACTGCCTCCAGGTAGAAACAAGGTGTCAGGACAGTTAAATAAGGTGGAAGGCCAGATTCAGCCCATGGGCCCTGTGTTTGCCACCTGCGCTTTGAGGTCAGCTCAGGCTTTATCTCCGCTGGGAAGGTGTCTGCATGAGCCTGCCTGGTTTAGGTGCCCTTCCTTCCTCTGTGCTATCCATCACCATGTGCATATTGTGGCCGCAGCATGGATTACCTAATTTTTTTCTCATTGATTTAATTGTCCAGCTTCCCCACTAGACTGGAAGCCCCTTGGGAATATGTTATCTTCTGGATATAATATATGCCTTATACAGACTATGTCTCCATTTATGTATGTTGAATTAATGGACTGATGAAAAATTCACTGGATTGGCTTAAATGTTGAGTGAATGAGTGAATAAATAAATTGATATTTTCAGAGTGGGCCAGACTGGCAGGCATTCAGTTATTTTCACAGCTTGTTTTCAATATTCATATCCTCTTTTCTCTATCTGCCTTCCTCTTCTGAGTTCAGTGCCCAGACTCTGAGTCTCCCTAGTACTCCATACATGTCTCTATATTAAAACTTGTCACCATGTTTCTGACAAAGGATTGAAATAAACTAATGTCAATGTCATTTCTGACTAGAGTGTCATTCCTCAGTGAGCTCTAGTGCCATGGCCTTGTCTGGTTTATCAACTATGTTTTTGGATATTGTTATTAACCCTATATAAAATGAAGAAATCTACTTAGAGAGGTACAATGACTTGCCCAAGCTTATAAACTTATTCAGTGTCAGAGAGTCAAAAGTAAAGTAGAAAAAGAGTCATAATATATTTATTTCAATTTTTATTCATATAACTGCTGGATTTAAACGAATAATTACAGTCTTTTTATTTTTTTGGTCCTTAACTGATATATACAATTCTCATTAGACATTTTGGATTAATATAATGTTTTTTTATTGTAACAATGATATATAAATACAAACTACTTGTGTATGATCAGTGAGAAAAAAGAAAAGTATTACTTGTATTTTGTTCATTTATAGACTATTTCATGTTGTTGTCCATAATATTAAATGAAATACATATTATTTTTTCTGAGACAATTATATTCAAGAGCTGTAATTGACCATAGAAAAAAAACACAAATATATTGTGATACAATTAATTATTTTACCCAAGTTAATGTTGGGTATTGGGTGACAAATTACTTTTATTTTCCTTTCTAAAGAAATTTTTTTCATTAAAACTTTGATTCAAATCTCTTTTTCTACCATATTGAAAAGCGGCTTCTGGAGAAAGGCCTTGTGTGGGTCATTAATGTTCTCACCTGGACAAGTTTCCACCTTATCTTTCATGTCCTATGTGTACTCTAGACAAATAAAACAGATGGGGAACAATATTTTGAGCCAAAGAACACAGTGCAGTTGGAAATAGTTGCCTCATGTAGTCACAGCCAAGTTTATTATTGTTGAGATAATAGATGCTAAAACACTACAGAATGGAAGGTAGGGGTCCCTAAACACACCACTCTCTCACATCCACACCATTGGTCCTGCTGTGATCTCTACATGGACTTCCCTTTGCTTTACCCTGTGAACTTCTTTTTATCTTCAAAACCTTAGGTTCTCTAGGAAATCCTTTCCAATGTGCATCTGCAGAGAGACACTCCCTCTTTTGAGCAGCACACTTCGGGTGTAGTGCAGAGGTACCCCACACCTTAAATAAAAGCTGCCTCTTTGCAAGTCTGTCTCCTCCACTACGTTCTAAGTTCCTTGGGAGCAATAGACTGTGATTGTTTCACAACCGAATACTCAGAGCCAAGCTCAAGGTAAGTCTAGCACTCAGTGTGTTGAATAAATATTGAATGAATTTGAAGATCTGTCCTTTGTCTGAGATGATGTAATATTTGTAATCGTTGACTCAGATGATAATACCCTAAGCAATCAATTAGGCAATTAAAAAAATAAATACAAAGTTTCTTTGTATTTATCCCAAGTATAATGAATGAATTATTATAAAACTCAGATAAATATTTTGATTGAAATGTGCTGCTCTGTGGAGCAAGTTGGAGGTAGAGAATGGCATAATGAACTCATAGACACAGGCAACAGTATGATGATTACCAGAGGAAAAAGAGGTAGGGTGAGGTAGAAAAAGTTATAAGGGGGGTGAATGGTGGTAGAAAGAGACTGGAATTGGGGTAATGAGCACACAATACAATATACAGATGATGTATTATAAAACTATACGCCTAAAATCTATATAATTTTGTTAACTAATATCACCCCTATAAATTCAATGAAAAAGAAATAAAAAGAATACAGTGTATTGAGAATGGCATAACAGTTAAGACTGGGACCTGTAAAATCAGTACCCCTGGGTTGCAAAGCTAGTCTTGGTGCTCACGAGATTGGTAACATTGAGCCCCTCCTGCCTCACTTCCATTATTTATAAAATAAGTACAATAATGTCCACCTCACAGACTTCATTAGAAAAGTAGAAAATGTCAGCAAAATTCTCTGCATGGTTCTCAGTACACAGTAAACAATGGCTAAATGGTTTCCATTATTAGTGGGCCATGTGTTTCTGAGGCGTAGCTTTGTTAAAGAACTGTGTGATTTTGGTTCACACAATTTGTTTGTGTTGTAACTCCCCTGGTGTGTACCTTGATTGCAGGTGCTAGGCCCTGACCTCAGCCTCCTGCTGATGATTCTGAGTACAACTTCACAGATGACACTGAGCCTTACAAGACCCAACTAGAGTAAGACTACAATTGTCATTTTAAGGATATGCTTGTTCAGTGTTTCTCTTCCTTTTTCATTCACTTCGATCCCTGCCTCTTTCCTATTGCAAGACTTTCATCATAATCTTTGATGATGAGGATGAGACAGTCAAAAGATGGCCATATGTGTTCATATCCAAACTTAGTTCCAGATGTTAAATTCGTCTTGTGTCCTAGGGTTTTGAACTGGATATGGGACAGAAACCCAGGGGGATTTAAGATATAGTATGTAGAGAAGAAATTAATATAGAAAATTAAGTAGACAGTTGAAATAGAGGTGTTAGCCCTACAAGCAGAATTCTGCTGTAACATAACATGATGGAAACTAGAAAAGGCAGAACTGAGAAATAATGTTAAAGGAAGACAGATTAGTGCATCTGGAGAGATTAGGAGTACCTGGAGAAAACTCACAGAAAGATGGCAGGAATAGAGGCCTTGAGACTAAACAGGTGCTATGGTCCTAAGGCGGTTCCCTAACACCACCGAGCTCTATTTGTTCCATCTGCAATATGAAGATATTAGTGGTCATCTTATCAGTTTTCTGGGAAGACTGAGAAAGAAGTTGCACCTAAAGCACCTTGCACTTCCCACTACACAGCCCTCAGCCCTGACTATGGGAGAAGAGGAACTCATCAAACTACTAAAACCAACAGAGATCTCAGAGTGAGAGCAAGCTTTTCATGTCCAGTCTCTAGCCACCATTTCTGATCCAGGCTTGTCGTAAAGACATAGAATGGAAAATAAGATGAAGTGGTGTTGCAATTTTAAGATAAAGGGTGCAAAGTGTTTACAAGTTGTATTTGTTATGGACTACTAACCGGAGTATTGGTTCTGATGGAGTGCTGGTAATCTCAGTCTCGGATTTAATTCCTGGCTCTAATTTAGGGATGAAAATGGCAAATGTGGAATCTTATGGAGAATACTATTCCAGGATGTATCTACTCTCTCCTTAGAGGTCAAGTGTCCACTTTCCTGACAGAGTGAGTCACCCTTGTTTGTTTGAACTATTTTGGAGAGACCACGCAGTTTGGTATGCTCTGATTTCCTCTACATGCAGAATGACCATGACACTTAAGTCATGAGTATTTATTCAAAGGGTATTGAGCATACATGCTTGAGAATGTAATTGAATACTTAAAACAAATGGCAATAATTATAATAGTACTATATGGATGATAATGTAAATTCAGTTGCTATTCATTTTATTTTATAGTATTTTAACTCTTTTCTACAGAATAAATTTAGTTTACTTCAAAGTCATTGAAAACACTTGATTGAGGTCATGCCTTGACTTACTTTAGTGCTCAACTAAGTATATACTGAAAAAGGCAAAAGAAAACTGATAGCAAATAATTAGATCACTGGACACGTATGAGCTTAAAGCAGCATTAGAAAAATATTTTACTGCTTTTTCATTAGTCATTCACTTTTTTAACTGTTTTAAATATCAGTGACTAAATATCGAAAGAAGAAATGGATATTGATCAATAAGAAATGCTCTTGATCTTTGAAAACAAATGTTTGCTTATTTCTCACTTGTTATTTCTAGAGTCACCTGCCAGGGTACTTACTGGGTCTTTATAAAGAGGGCATCATATGAGAGAACCAATAAAATGAGAACATTTTATGACAAAAATTCACAGTTCTTTTAAGGTACTCTTTTTCATTGAGTCCTACAGGACGTAAGGTAGTGAATTAAGGGAAATAATACATTGATTATGCTATTTCAGTTGTCCCCATTTTTCATCCTTTGCCACCCTCTACCCACTGCCCCCTCTCTCCCCAGCAATCCTGCCCTTTAGTTCCTGCCCGTGGGTTGTGCATGTAAGTCTTTTGGCTTCTCCATTTCCTATACTATTCTTAACATCCCCCTGTCTATTTTGTACCTACAAATTATGCTTTGAAATCCTTGCCCCTATTCCCCCGTTCTCTTCCTTTCCCCTCCCAGCTGATAACTCTCTAAATGATCTCCATATCTATGAGTATGTTCCTGTCCTAGTTGTTTGTTTAGTTTTTTTTTTTTTTAGGTTCAGTTGTTGATAGTTGTGAATTTATTGCCATTTTAATGTTCATAGTTTTGGTCTTCTTTTTCTTAAGTAAGTCCTTTTTAGTCCTTTTTAACATTTCATATAATAAGGGCTTGGAGATGATGATCTCCTTTAGCTTAACCTTATCTTGGAAGCACTTTATCTGTCCTTCCATTCTAAGTGATAGCTTTGCTGGGTAAAGTAATCTAGATTGTAGACCCTTGCTTTTCATCACTTTAAATACTTCTTGCCAATACTGTCTAGCTTGCAAAGTTTCTTTTGAGAAATCAGCTGATAGTCTTATGGGAACTCCTTTGTAGGTAACTCTACTTTTCTCTTGCTGCTTTTAAGATTTTCTCTTTATCTTTAACCTTTGGCATTTTAATTATGATGAATCTTGGTGTGTTCCTCTTTGGGCCCAACTTGTTTGGGATCCTCTATTCTTCCTGGACTTCTATGTCTATTTCCTTCACCAAATTAGGGAATTTTTTCTTAATTACTTTTTCAAATAAGTTTTCAATTTCTTGGTCTTCCTCTTCTCCTTCTGGTATCCCAATGATTCAGATGTTGGTACATTTAGAGATGTTCCAGAGGGTTGCTATACTATTCTTGTTTTGTTTTTAAAGATTTTATTTATTTACTTTTAGACAGAGGAGAAGAGAGGAAGAAAGGGAAATATCAGTGTGCAAGAGATACACGATCGGTTGCCTCTTGCACACCCCCAACCAGGGACCTGGCCTGCAACCCAGGCATGTGCCCTGACTGGGAATCGAACTGGTAGTCTTTTCATTCACAGACTGCCACTTACACCACTGAGCCACACCAGCCAGGGCTCCTTGTTTTTTTTTTGAAATCTTTTTTCTTCTTGCTGTTTTGGTTGAATGCTTAATTTTTCCTTATGTTCCAAATCATTGATTTGTATCTCAGCTTGTTCCCCTCCACTGATGGCTCCCTGTAGGTTTTTCTTTCTTTCTTTTTTTTTTTAAGATTTTACTTATTTATTTTTAGAGAGGGAAGGAAGGGAGAAAGAGAGAGAGAGAGAAACATCAATGTGCGGTTGCTGGGGGCCATGGCCTGCAACCCAGGCATGTGCCCTGACTGGGAATTGAACCTGCAATGCTTTGGTTCGCAGCCCGTGCTCAATCCACTGAGCTACACCAGCCAGGGCTAGATTTTTCTTTATTTCTCTTAGTGTAACCTTCATTTCTTCCTGGGTCTTTTTTATGTTGTTGCCATACTTAATGAATTATTTGAGTATCCTGATCACAAGTGTTTTGAACTCTGCATCTGATAGGTTGGTTATCTCCATTTTGCTTAGTTCTTTTGTTGTTGTTTTTTTTTAATTTGATCCCTATTTCTTTGTCTCCCCAATTTGGCAACCTCCCTGTGTTTGTTTGTGTGTATTAGAGAGAGCTGCTTTGACTCCCTGTCTTAGTAGCATGGCCTATTATAGAAAAGACATCTATAAATTGTGTGGGGCAGAGATTTAGGTAATTGCCAGGGTGGGGCAACCTGCTTCACTGCTTTGTGGCTTTTTGTGGGAGAAGGGAAGGGAGAGGGGACAGTGTTGCTGCCTGGATTATGGAAGTTTGCCCAGCACTCACCCTGTTTCCGGTCACTTCACCTACTTCCCATATGCTACTGATGCCCTTCCAGCTGTTGCACTGGTGGCAAATCCCAGATGTGAGTTTGCGTATGGTCTAGGTCCCTGTAGGCCCTTTAAGCCAAGTCTCCTGAAAATCCAGCAGTTTTCTTCCACTGCCCCAACCCCCACTGGTTTTTACAGACAGGAGTTATGGGGATTTATCTTCCTGATGCTGGAACCCTGGGATGTGCAGTCTGACTTTGGGCTGGGATCGCTCACTTCTAAGGTAACCCTCTGGATTTTTATCTACCATACAGGAATGTGACATTGTCCATTACGCTGCAGCAACCTGTCTGTGCCACACTATGTCTCCATGACTCACCACCTGTTTCCACGACTCCGCCCCTCCTATGCATCTGGATAAACGTGGCTTCTTTAAATCCTTGGCTGTTGGACTTCCCTACACCCTGATTTTCTGATGGTTCTGGGTGTTATTTGTTTTGAGATCTAGTAATTCCTTCTATGGTTTCCTGAGGAGGCGAAGCATCTACGCTTCCATCTGGACCAGAAGTCAGAAAATAATTTTTAAAATATGTTCCCCTCACCGTTTCCCTGGGTTGTTTGGGAAACAAATAAATGGGTTGTTTGGCTTCTTTCGTGCCCTAACTCATTTCCCATTACCCCCTAATTTCACATATGTGAGTCCAGAATATGTCTCTGTTTTTTCTTGTCTTTCTAGCTTCTGACAATTCTCCTGAGTCAGTAATGTGGTATCATCTTTTTTTTTAATTTTTTTTCTCTTTGTGGTTTCATCTGAAATGGTTTATTTACATAAAGAAAATATCATTGAGACATAATCATTGGAATTATGGAGAGAATCATGGAAAGACTCCAGGTCTAAAGGTCTGTGTGTGAGTCTTGACTCAGCCACTCACTTTGTAATCTTGGGAAACTGACTTTTCTTCTCTGAACCTCAGGTTTCCCATGCTTGAAATGGGATGATGATACTTCACAGCGATTGTAAGAACTAAACAAGATAATGTCACAAAAGCAGCACTGCTTGTAAATTCCAATTTTAAGATTTTAGATTTTTTTTTAGAGTACAAGGACAGTTTCTCAATTTTTTTTCCTCTCCTCAGCACTTAGCCATAAGCAGGGATATAGTGGGCCCACAGAAATGTGTTGATGGTGGTACTGATATTTTTACAGGTGCCAGGTTCAATATCAATGCTCCTTACCCATTTGTGAACTCCTCCAGGACCAGAATTGAACTTGGATGTTTGTCACAAGTCCTGTCACTGTGCTGGGCATACACAGTTGTCTCCTAAAGATTTCTGAATAGTGAATGGGGGCCATGCTGGCAGCATGCTCTGCTTCTAAGGGAAGCAAAACAACCTTGTGTGTCATTTATAGGGTGGGGCAAAAGTAGGCTTACAGTTGGCTGTATGGAAAATACAATAATTAATAATGATATCAGAATAAACTCTGTGTTTCATGTACTCACAGCTGTAAACCTAGTTTTACCCCACCCTGTATGTTTGGCCAGACTCGGTAACTTCATCAGCGAACAGAGACGTCTTTAAACTTCTCTAATGACATGGAAATCTAGACAGGCATTCATAATGAAAGAATCATGCACAATACTGGGACCAATAAATAACCCTAGAGAAATCACAGATGTTCTATCATAAGTACTTCAATAAACTTTATAAAACTGTTTCCAGAATAAATGGCATATCCTCTAACGGCAGTAATTGGAATCTATATAAAACCAAACAAAGAATTGGAAGAGTTCATTTACTGTGGATAAACACACTAATTACATTTGCCCAGCTGCATTTTCTATAGCTTTGTAAAAGACATATGAGTCAGGGCCATGGACTGTGAGAACAATGTGCTGTATTCTTAAACCAGACCCCGTATGGCTCACCTAATCACTTCTGTTTCTGTGCTGGCCTGAAGTCCAGAGCAATGGGCTAGGTATGAGGATTGCAAATTCTGTTCTGTTGCTAATTTTTGAAGTGAAGAAAAGCATGTTAAACAATGCCTGTGTGCCTTAATTTCCTAAATTCAAAAATGGGTTTATAATATGTTTGGCCTACCTACTTCTCAGGGTGGTTGTGACAATTAAATGAGGAACTATACGAAAACACTGGAAAATAAGCATAAAAATCTCTTTACCCATCATTTAGGTATCACGTGGCAAGTAGGCTCTTCAAGATAAATAGCTCCTGAGGGCCTGCAAGGTCTCCTCTGATGTGCTGTGTGAGGGAAGAGAGGCCTGCGGAGTGTGTGCTGACAGCTAGAGCCCAGGCGTGTGCCTCAGGGATTTGTAGGTTGCGTCTACCTGTCCAGCCAGCTGATTCAGCGTCTTAGGTTGTCTTTTCAATGACTTCTAGACACCAGTCTTTAATATGCATTTAGATTATCCAATAGTGATTTCTTTCTTCTACTCGTTCGGCTTCTAGTTTTGTTTACAGGTGACTCAGTAGTCTCGGAATCCTTGATTTTCTTTTGTCTGCATTTCCACGCCAAGCATTATTTTGCTGCATTCATTGCCGGGCTGTATAATTACTTTTAGATCAAGTACACTTACTGCTTCAGCTGCTGAGAAAAAATTACAATATTGTATACCCTGTAAGTCTGTTGTTAGATTTAGTTATTATAGAATTATTCTTAAGCACACTTAATCATTCTTTCTTCATGCTAACCTTTGAATTTTTCACTTCTATCAGCCTTCTTGCAAACACCTGAGTCATGGTCCTCACTGACAAATGGCTTTCTTGAAGGATCCTACTCCTTCCAGGACCTTTCTACTTCGAATGTCACTGAAGGCCAGTTGCTGGTTAAACATGGTGTCTTAGTCCATTTGAGCTGCTTTAATAGAAATACCATAGACTGATTGGCTTATAAACAACAGAAATTTTATTTCTCACAGTTTTGGGTGTTGGAAGATATAAGATCAAGGTCCCTGCATATTCGATGTCTGGTGAGAACCTACTTCCTAGTTTCGGTTCTGCCGTGTCTCACATGGCAGAAGGGGACAAAGGAGCTCTTCTGAAGCTCCTTTTATAAAGGCACTAATCCTATTCAGGACGGCTCCACTCTCATGACTGAATTACCTCCAGAAGGGCTCACCTCTTAATATGATCTCATATTGGGAGTTAGGATTTCAACATATGAATTTGGGGTGGAAATAAATACAGTGTACATGGCGACTTAAGAAGCCAAATAACACTTTTACCACTTTCAGAACCTGGGGCGCAGGGGCCCCAATTGGAAAAGCAAGGATTTGGGTGTCACTGAAATTTTGGTTTGAATTCTAGTTTTGCCAGAACAATTTGTGTAGATTTGGGCAGGATATTTAATTTCATTGACCCTGAAGGAAAACTGAGAACAGTTAGGTTAATGTGTAGAAAATGCCCAGTCTACACTATGAACTCAATAATGGCAACTACTATGCAAAATATATTCTGCATTTTCTTCTTAAAACTTTTATAATTCAAGGAAGACAGGAAGTATTCTCACTGTATAAATGGTAAGCAAGAGAATTCTATTTATTTTCAACTACCTGTCTGTTTATTTTTTATTTAAATTTTAATCCTCACCCAAGTATGTATTTAGAGAGAAGAAGGGAAAGAGAGAGAAACATCAATTGGTTGCCTCTCCTTATGAGCCTCAACCAAGGATCGATCCCCCATCCTAGGCATGTGCCTTGACCAGGAATCAAACCTGTGACCTTTTGGTGTGTGGGACAATGCTCCAACCAAGTGAACCACCCAGCCAGGGCCTGTCTGTTTATCTACCCACCTACCTATGCTTTATATATCATTTAATTTCTGAAATTTACCTGCAGTGTTTCTTCTTTCTTCATAGGGCAGGTACTATACACTCCAACTTTTTATTTGGAAAGGTTTTAAATCTACATAAAAGTTGAAATACTAGCACAATAAATACTGGCATACTCTTTTCCTGGATTCATCAATTGTTAATATTAATAAGTTGTTAGTAATTACTAATAATATCTATTGTACATATACATTTTTTGTTGAGCCATCTGAAAGTAAGGTAATGTATCTCTTAATCATAAGAACAGTTTTCTATATAACCATACAATATCACCCTGAGAAGTTTAATGATTAAAAAAATCCTGTTAAGAGAAGTCTTCCATTATTTTTTTTCATTTCCATCCCTTCAGCAAAGGCAAGTTTTAGAACTGTCAGCCCTGGTGTTAGTTTCAGTTCAGGGATGGAGGTTCTCTGAGAGAAGGGGCAGTTCGGTCTGGGAAGTCAGACTTCACAGTCCATTATAACGGTATAAACAAGCAGTGCAGAGAAACGGTTCTTAACATATTCGAACTTGTCTCTCTGACTCATCTATGTGAAGGCTGTGCTCTATTCAGACTGATTTTCTCCTTCCTCAGCATCTCTTCACTTACTCATCATGCTCACTGGCACCTCCTTCCATTCCTAACTCTTTCTTATTCCACCTGTGGGAATTCTACCACACCTTCGGTGTCACCTTGTCTGTGAACTCCTCTGAAGGCACAGCTCACACCTACATCAGCCTTCTCTGAAGGCTGTGCCACTTGTGTGCACTGATATATTGAGCATTATCTTACATTCTTGCTCTCAAATTGTTTTATATGATTTTTATGAAACAAGATTTAAGTTCCATATGGCCAAGGGCTTTGAGAGCATAACATGTTGTTAGCAAATATTTATTAATTGATGGATTTATTTATAGTCATGCATGTCTTCAGGGAATAATAACACTGTGCCGACTGAAAGCCTTTTACTGAATGGCATCCAGCCATTGTCAGTGAAAAAATAAGTTTTTACAACTAACACACTTACCATCAATTACACTCAGAGTTGCTTTGTATTATGGGCTAGTCTTTGCCAAAGGGCACAGATCTGTCATTTGAGTCAACACTTGTAGAGGCATCTTTATTTAGGCAGAAGTTTCTAAACCATCTGGATGTCAGGTACCATGACATCATTTAGATTGCTATGTGACCATAATGATTCAAATGTTTCAGTAACTGAAATAACTGGATTGTCACATGGTTCGCTTTGTTATTTCAACTGTATTATTGTTTGACTTGTAGAAAGATTGTACCCCTCCAACTACGTTATTTTTGGAATCCATATTGTTTAAAGTATAAATTGATATTATAATTGATTCAATTGGACTATATTATCTGTTAACAGACATGGTAAATTTCCTAAAATTGTAGATCTTTCCCTCTGAAATGGTTGTTTAGTTAACTATTTCTTAAAACTTTTAATAAGGCTTGTTTCCCTTTCATTGGAAACTGGGATCTTTTTAGATTATTTGTATTTTTTCTAAAATGCCAAGTATGCTTTCAGTCTCCAAACACCACAATTTATTTAGTCATAAAATGACTCCATTTTGGCTACATAATTTTGGTTAACATAACAGAAGGAGTTTCTCTCTAACTCAGTCTGCTCTTAAAGGGAGTTTATCATCTTTCTCCAAGTTTTGATTCTCTTTCGATGGATGTGTTTCCAGCATTCACAAAGAAATCCACCCTCAGGAGCTGAGTGCGCTCCTGTTAGCAGTTTTCACCAAAAGTACATTAAACCCTCCATATCTCAGTGCTGTGGCAGATGGATGTTTGAGTCACCAGATGACCATCTTGGGGCCGGCACCTCCTTGCTGTAGACCTTACCCTACTCTTGCTTTCTGTGTTGAGGAAAGTTGCTGTATTCTATACATGAACTCAGTATTTCAACATACAAACTATGTTTGGGCGGTTTCTACACACCCACCTAATACACCGAATTTAGTAAAATGCAAAGCAAAACAAATACTATAATTTTAATCCAGTAAAATTAGTTAATTTGACCTATTTGGCAGTCACTAATCAGTTTGACTGAAGTGTTCCTGGTCTACTGGTTTTTAGGATATATTTCTACAGAATTTCATTGTAAATTCAGAAAAGTAAATTAAAGTGTCTCAGTCTGTTATAGTCAATAATATGATACTTTCTCATCATTTACTATTATTCACATTTACCTCTTTTAAGCTTTATTTAGATACCATCTCAATTTGTTTTGAAATTAGATAACTTACAGACCTCTGCTTTAGAGTTGATGCAATTGGTAGTCAGATAAATGTCAAGACTGTTTCCTCCTGAATCCTTGTCCTGAGTGACTTCATTTTCATGATGATGTTAATGCCAGAGAGTGATGAAGATCCACTTGCATACCTTTTCAGGGACTTTAGTTTTTGCACTGAAAGCTATTCTTGTAACAAATATATAAATTGTAGTGAACAGTTTAGCTTCTAAAAATATCTTAAAATGCCTTGGGATTGAACATAGATTTAAATAAGACATATTGTTATAGAGGAAATGGAATAAATGGAGTTTTAAACAGTTAAGAGTTTCTGAATAAATATACTTTAATATAAACCAAATAACAGAAGAAAAGTAATATTTTACTTTTTTAGAAGATTATTTTGAAATTGTTCATTTCTTCTTTTCTTTGCCTTTCTTTACTTTTTCTAGCCCTTTCCAGTCACTTTCATTGGAAAAGTTATTTATTTCTTATAACAATATACAATGTGTGGGTATTCAGCTAAGGATCAAAACATGGACATTCGTACTGTACTAAAATTATTTCCTTTCTTCTTTCTGTTTTGCCTGCTTTTCTCAAATGCTTGGGGAGATAGTATTTTCCTTGAACTAGATCCTGAAGAATGTTTGTTTCTTTGCTTTATATGATAACATTTCCCATTGCATGATTCTTTATATTTATCTTTTTAAATTCTTTTACTCGAGTTTCAAAGAAAAAAAATTAAGGGAGCTAAAATTCCTCATTGCTTCCTTTTCTTTTCTTCTTTTTTAAATTGTTGTTCAAGTACAGTTGTCTCCATTTTCTTGCCACCACTTTCCCCTGCTCCACTCACTCCACCTCCCACCTTCAATCCTTTGCTCTTTGGTTTTGTCCATGGGTCTTTATGTAGGTTCCTTGAGGACCCTTGCTCTTCTTTTCCCCTTTATCACCCTCTCACCCATCTCTGGTCACTGTCAGTTTATTCTTTATTTCAATGTCTCTGGTTATATTTTGCTTGCTTACTTGCTTTGTTGATTAGGTTCCACTTATATGTGAGATCATATGGTATTTGTCCCTCACTGCCTGGCTTATTTCACCTAGCATAATGCTCTCCAGTTCCATCCATGCTGTCACAAAGGGTAGGAGCTCCTTTTTTCTTTCTGTTCCATAGTATTCTATTGTGTAAATGTGCCACAGTTTTTTGATCCACTCATTTATTGATGGGCACTTAGGTTGCTTCCAGCACTTGGCTATTATAAATTGTGGTAATATGAACATTGGGGCACATAGGTTCTTTTGGATTGGTGTTTCAGGGTTCTGAGGATATAATCCTAGCAGTGGAATTGCCAGTTTTCTGAGAAAATTCCATACTGTTTTCCACAGGGGCTGCACCAGTCTACATTCCCACCAAGAGTGTACTAGGTTCCCTTTTCTCCACAACCTTGCCAGCACTTATTGTTTATTGATTTGTTTATGGTGGCCAACAAGTAAAAGTATCCTAAATTCTAATTTTGGTTTTCAGAATACACTCCTATTTTCTAAGTAGTGTATGAACGCTCATCTTTCTATACATTTCTAGTTGCATTTCAATAATTTGGGGGTTTTCTCACTCAACTCCCCTTCTCCATTTGACAACACAGTAGTCTGTCCATATAGTCTTCTCTTTCCTCCTCTTCCTCATCATCTAACCAATACTTATGAAGACCTATGTACTTGACAAGGTTTTAAGGCTTTTCTATGTGGCCTATGAGGTGCTTACAGCCTATAAGATGTTATAGATGGGGACACTGAATCTAAGATAATGCCTTAGGCCAAATAATAGCCCCCAAATATGCTTACCCTCTAATATCTAGAACATGTGAATACATTAAATTTACAAGGTAGAAGGGACTTTGTAGATGTGATTAAGGTTCAGATCTTGAGATAGGGATATTACCCTGGATTATCTGGGTGAGTCCAATCTAATCACATGACAAAATACATACAAGGAACCTTTCCTGGCTGGTTAGAGAAAAATGTGATGGAGGAGGAAGGTTACTCATTTTGCAGATGAATGAATGAGCCATGAGAAAAAAATGCAGATGGCCTTTAGAAGCTGGAAAAGGCAAGAAAGCAGATTCTTCTCTTGAGTTTACAGGAGGAATACAAGTCTGTCAACACTTTAATTTTAATCCAGTGAGACCCATTCATACTTCTGCCCTCTAGAACTATAAAACAATAAATTTGTATAGTTTAAAGCACTAAATTTATGATAACTTGTTATAGCAACAATAGAAAACCAAAACAGGTTAAGTTATTATTTATGGTCACAACTAGTTTTTAAGAGTTGGAGCCAAAATGTCATTGCTGATTGTTCTGTCTGGCCTTCCTCCATGCCACTCCTGGTAGCCAGGAGAGAATGGATATTTCTCTCAGCACAAGTCTTAAGTAAATTTTCTTCTGTCCTTCTTCTTTCCAGTCTCTGGGCTGTTAATTCATTTTGATCTTAAGTATTTAGCATCATATATACTTCTTAATAGAACCCAGGTTATGAATGTTAGAAAAATTCATATAATTAGTATGAATGTCCTATAGTACTATATTAACAATGAGTTTGAAAAGCAAGGGCTAAAAATAAAAAAAAAAAGCATAAGCAGAATCTCTATCTCTTCTGTGGCTCAGCATTTTTAGAAGAAAAGTTCCATTCCATTCTAGTACAAAATGCTTGAGGTTGAAGTTATAAGTTAATTTACTATCCAGCTTCTGTCACAAGGCTGTAGCTTAATTTGATACCCACACACCAATTTCACCACTCATGATTTCAATGTCTTTCAATTGTTCTTTTTTGTAGAGGGACCACAAAGAAGGTGATTTGTAAACAGTGACTAAACAAAGGACACTTTAGAAAATATTCCAAGAACTCCCTGTACTTTCATGACCATTATTCTGAAGTTACCTTCTAAAGAGGCTAGGATTGTAGCTGAAAACATTCCAGCAGCATGTACCTCTTGAGAGGCTGCATTGTTAAAAGTTAAAATTCAAGACAGGAAACAGCAGAGTGGTGAGATGAAGAAAATAATTATGACACTAAAGTTATTCTAAAGTAGCACCAAACATCATGCTTTATGCTAACATTTATGGAATAAAGTGTCTTCCTTTCCACTACGGGAATTCCTGAAAATTATGTCTTAAGACAAAGTAATAAGCCTTGAGGTGAAGGATTAACAAACACAAAAATATCAGAGAGCTTTTCTTCTCTATGAAAAAAAAAATTGCTAAATACTAGAATGGAATACTACAGGAAATTATAAACTACCCATTTATTTAAGAGTTAAAAAACAGTATGTGTTCTTTATCCATCAGTGACTATTAAAATAAATTCAATTCTGACTTTGGGAGAGTGGATCAATGGGCTCATTAGGATTTACTTCTTGTGGGGTTGTTCTGTGCTCACTTGCAGTGGGTCCTATCTTCCTTGGCTCCAACCTTGAGAACAGAAAAAATCATTTCCCTCAACTACAAAGGCACCATCCTAGCAGCATAAACCTTTACAGATAGAAAAGTATGAAAAGTTGTCAAGTATCTTATTAAAAAATAATAATTTCTGGCCCTAATAGTCTATCATGTAAGACCTGTCATCTAAACCCTTCTGAAGTGAGCTGTTCTCTTGTTAAAATATACAATATCAATACATGAACCATGATACCAAGCAGGAGATTTGCCCTGGTGTTCCGAGTGAGAAGGGAGATTACAGTGGTGACGGTAACTGTCTCTTCTTGGTTTTGACAACCTCTGTAAACTATGTGACAGAAGTTTGTACTTGAGATGGGCTTGGGAACTCAAGGTGGGGAGTTTGGGGCCATTTGGAATTTAACATTTTACACTTGAAGCAAAGAGAAAAATAAGGCAACATAGAAGTAAATATCTGGTCTAGTCCAAAGCCACATTTCATCCTAGATAAGTCTGAATAAATTTATTTGACTGGAGTAAATGCCAATTACCAGTATGTATTTTAACTTGGAAATAATTATCATTTATTTTCAAATCAACTTCTACATATCTTCTTTTCAATGCAGGATTGACATTTGTGTGTCTTTGTTTCCTTTCAATCTATAACAAACTTTAATAAGTGCATTACTGTACATATTCAAAGATAAATGTACTATTCTATTTCTGGACATTTGACTGGCAGCAACGTCATCTCTTAAATCAAAGAAATTGACTTTTTTCAAAGACCTCATCATGCCAGTGCTACTAACCTCCGTTAGCCTGCCGTTTTGCTTCCCAGGTTGGGTAAAGCAATCCAATGAAGCACCTGTTCAGACTGGGACTAACTAGCATGTCCCTGCTACTGCTCCCTTCTTACCTGTTAAGTTAGAAGGACCATAGTGTGTATATCTGTTGTTTTCACTGCCGTGTATCCACTCTTATTTCTTCTGTTAGCTGTACCCAGATTGTTCTTTAGGGGGTCACCCTTGTCCTAGACCATGTTGTTCAGATAATGCAGACCTCACTCCCTTATTCCAGGCTGGGCCCGTGTCTCAAATCTGGTCACCCTGTGTAGTTCACCTCCCTGGTTGTGTGATTGTTCCAGGGATGGGTGTGTTATCCAAGATATCCAGTATGTCAGCTGTAGACCATTAACTGTATAACTGGGGGAGCGACATCCTTTCTTCAGGGTTGGTAAGCTAGTGGGACATGAACCAAAACCTGTTGAGGACAGTCTTATCACCACTAAGGTAAGTCTTACCACCACTACTGTAAAACAGTCTTGAGTTAAACAGAACTGAGGATGGAGACGCATTCCTAATGAAACTGTCAGAGAAAAGGGCCCAGCCATGACTTTCCCCTTGACTTTTGAGGTATGTAAATCAACAATTGTCTTTTTTCTCTTATGTCTCCTTGAGTTGCAGGTCTCTAACTTGCAACTGAGTCAAGTCCTATCTGGTGATGAGGAGAATAATGAATCACAGGGGCAATTCTAATTGTATCCCAAGGATCCATTAATGAATAGGAAATCACATGACTTTCTTATTCATTTCAGGAAATAGACTCTGGTGAGGTTTCCACAATGTAATATTTTATTGTGCCCACAATAGACATTGCTAATCAACTAATGTACTGAACTCTGAGTATTGCATGGGGCCAAATCATTGCACTCCAAGAAGTTGGAGTGACATATAAAATGACCCTATCTTAGTTCTAGTATATTCTTGGTCAGAAAAAAAGGTTATACCTTGGGGATCAACAGGTGCCTCCAAATGCCACCAGGGTGCCACTTGCTTGCTCTGAATGGTCAATACCTTCTAATCGCAGGGACCGTGGAAAACCCTACAGTCTTCCTCTCCCAAATCTGCTTCTGCTTCTGTTCTGCACTTTCTAACTCCTGACATTTTCCATTAGGGCCTCAATCTTTGTCTTTACATCTCAGTGGTTGTTTGTAATATATGCATAAAACATTTATATGAAACTTATAGTAGCATCCTTTAGGGATAAGTTCTGGAGAAAATTGAATGGTTGGTTCTTACTTTTTATTTTGTCATTTCTGTAGCTTGGATGTTCTAAATAAACTTAAACTTGAAGTATAATAGGTTGAATTTTCTATCTTTACACATGAGTTAATTTTATTTTTAAAAAGGCAAATAAATAATCTGTTTTTTTATTTGTACATATTCATATTGAAAAGCCTAATACATCTTGTAGTATCTACATGCATGTTATGTGCCCATTCACTTATTCAGTAAGTATTTGAGCCTCTAAACTGGGCTCTGAGCCAGGTCATAGACACAATGATGAGTCCAGCTTCTTTAAGAACATCATCTGAATTTTCTCATTTCATTTTTCGCATGGTGTGCTAGAGGAATGGTTATATTTTAGAAATGAGGAGGCTATAAATGTAGAGGTGCTAATTCTTTTGCCCCAGATCACACAGAAGTAAGTGGGATTCGAGTAGAGGCAGTCTGACTCCTGAGTCTGCAGATGACATCAGGACACACAAATGACTACTAGTGTCTGGGAGAGAATGTTCTGTCAATACCTTTTAATACATAAATGTCTTTGATAAAAATGTACCTCATGTTGTTATTCAATCACTTGACTTTGGCCAAAGGATGTGAGAGCAGGATTTTCTAGAGCTTAGAAAATGAAGAGCAAAAGGGCTGGATCTAGGGTGGTGGTGACTGCAGGAAAAGGAGGAGAAACAGAAGGGGGAGGAGCAAGTGAAAGCAAGGAAGAAGAGGAAACAGAGGAGGCCACCTCACCGAAGGAATGGTGATGTACAACTCTGGCTTAGCACATTTTGGGTGTCTGGTACCTTGGCTGTTAGCCCTTAGCACGTTATATCATTTAATCCTCACCACAGCCCTGTCTGGCTCCAGAGTGCATGTTCTTGTAGCTCACTTCCCACCCAGCACATTTTCATCTGGATTCACTTCTGAGATGAACCAACCAAATCCCACAATGACGATGTGAAGATTCAGAGCCATGGCATCCAGAGAGTGACACAGCAGAGCTGGCCCTCTTTGGGAAGAGCATCAAGTGAAAAGGATATTTGCTTTTGAAATTTTAGTATTATTTAGTGGTTTCCTTTCTGGGTACAAAGTTGTGGTGAGCCCTAAGACTGTGTTGTGTCTTCTCTTAATGACTATAGCAAAGAGTTTTCTCTACTGTCTGGGAAAGTAGCTCCTAACCAGAGGGACTGATGGGAACAGCAGTGGCCTCCATGGATCAAGGCTTCCTGGACATGCTCAGCCCCTAGAAGCTGAGTTTTTTTGTTTGTTTGGTTGTGGTTTTATGGTGGATATGAGTGTATCTATGTGGGCATGAGTGTACATAAAAATGCATGTGTGTGTGTGTGTGTGTGTGTGACACCAGTGTGAAGTTTCAGGGACAGTATTCCATGGGGAGGTATTAGTTCCCTCCTGGGACGAGAGCTCTGTCACCAAGCTATCTTTGAGACTGCAGCATGAGGAGCCAGACAGCCTTTCTTTAAGCAGTTGTTGTTTTTCCTGACCCCAGGTTAGCCTTAGAAAAGTTCTTCCTCCACAATTATTTTAGAGCTACTAAGAGAAAATTCCAGGCATATCTAGGCCAGCTTTAAGAACTCAGCCACACTTTATGGTCATTATGTTCCAATGTGAGACTAAATGTGACCCTACTTAACTATTAATTCTGTTAGAAAGGATTCTAGTGCTCACAGCTATTTCTTTCAAGTGAGTTCCTACAGAAATTTATATATTTATATATATATATATATATATATATATATAAGTTTTTATATATTTTAGCAGGAAACACATTATCTTTAGTCTGAAGCACAAATTATAGCCCAGTATTAGTATTCTAGTACTATGTAACTAAACATTCCCAACAATTTAAAGGCTTAAAACAATAAGCACTTATTATTTCATACTTTCTGTGAAACAGGGATTTGAGAGTGGCCTAGCTGAAGATTTCAGTCTAGCAGCTCTGAAAGGCTGCGGGTGAAGGCTTGGCAGGACAGTCCTCTCAAGGGTCAACTGGGGAAGCATCTCCTTCCAAGCTCACTCCTGGAGCTGTTGAAAGGCCTTAGAAAGTCTGCTTCCAAATTCAGTTATGTGGGCCTCTCAACAGGGCTGTCTGCAAAGAGCTGCTGGCTTCCCTGATAGCAAGTGACCCAAAAGAAAAAGAAGGAAGAGCCCACGAGACAGAAGTGACAGATGTCTTTGGAACCTGATCTCAGCAGTGACATCCCATTACTTCTACCATATTAGTTAGAAACAAGGCACTAGATCCAGCCTACACCCCCAGGGAGGGATTGCACAAAGATTGAATACCAGGGGGATCATTGGGGACCATCACAGAAATCTTATGTCTGTGGACATTCTTGGTCACTAAACACAAATAGACATTTAGATTCACTCAATTAAGTAGTTGGTGAGATAGAAAGAATGCTGTTACTAATTCTAAAGCAGAGCTAACTTGTATTTCAACTAAGCGGAAGAAAGTAAATAATGGGAGGTATATGTGAAAGACCCAAGTTCTAAGAAATTTGCTCCTGAGAATGCAAAAGACAATGGAGCCAGCTCAATAAAATTACTGTGTAGTGTAGGCTCCGCTCTGTATTAAGTCATCTTTTGATGATGTTCCCTCAACAAAAAGTACATTATCTATTCAAGAAGGCAAGACAGAAAGAAAATGGAATAATACTATTAGTCTGCATCCATATGAAGCACATATGATGATATGGAAAAACTGTTCTGGGACAGGGGCTGGCAAATATTTTCTGTGAAAATGAAATCACATAGGATGTATTTAAGGTTGTGTGGGTCACATGTTTTCTGCTGCATAGTCTTTTTTTTGTGTGCAGTCTTTTTCTTCGAGTTTTTTTAATTGTTCAGTTCCAGTTTTCCCACCTTTTCCCCCATTGCTCACCCCTACCCTGTCCCCCCCACTCCCACAGTCAACTCCCCCATTGTCTGTGCACATGAATCCTATATTCATGTTTTTTTCTTGCCCCTTCCCCTTCTTTCCCCTGCTATCCCCTCCCCCCTCACCTCTGTTCACTGTCAGTTTGTTCTTTATTTCCAAGTCTCTGCTTCCATTTTGCTCACTTGTTTGTCTTGTCGATTAGGTTCCAGTTAAAGGTGAGATGACATGGTATTTGTCTTCCACTGACTGGCTTATTTCACTTAACATAAAGCTCTCCAGTTCCATCCATGCTGTTGTGAAGGGTAGGAGCTCCTTTTCTCTTTCTGCTGTGTAGTATTCTACCATGTGAATGTATTACAGTTTTTTGATCCACTCATTTATTGTTGGGCATTTAAGCTGTTTCCAGCACTTGGCTATTGTAAATAATGCTGCTATAAATATGGGGGTATATAGATTCTTTTGAATTGGTGTTTCAGGATTCTTAAGGTATAATCCCAGCAGTGGGATTGCTGGATTGAAAGGCAGTTCCATCTTTAGTTTTTTGAGGAAATTCCATCCTGTTTTCCACAGTGGCTGCACCAGTCTACATTCCCACCAATAGTGTACTAGGGTTCCCTTTTCTCTACATCCTCGCCAGCACTTTTTGTTTGTTGATTAGTTAATGATGGCCATTCTGACTGTTGTGAAGTGGTATCTCATTGTGGTTTTAATTTGCACCTCTGTAATGGCTAGTGATGCTGAACATTTTTCATGTGTCTATGGGCCTTCAGTATGTCCTCCTTGGAGAAGTGTCAGTTCAAGTCCTATGCCCATTTTTTTTTTTTTATTGAATTGTTTGCCATCCTGGTGTTGTGTTGTGTGAGTTCTTTATATATTTTGGAGATCAAACCCTTGTCCTAGGTATCATCGGCAAATATGTTTTCTCATATGGTACAATCTTTTAAAAATGTAAGAAACATTCTTTGCTTGCTGATCAAAGGAAAGCAGGCCACATCTCAGCTCTGGCTTATGGACTGCACTGTGCCATCCCTTCTCTAACCATTTGTGAAAGATCAGTTCCTGCTCCCAATCCACTGCCAGGATACATTTATTATTTGACTCAATGGCATGCATTTTATTGGTAAAATTGTTATAGAAGTTTCTAAAGACTTACTCTTAATTTCCATACTTATCTTATTGTAAACCAGTGACAGGTAATGCCTGGTAGTCTTCTGCAAATCACTCTCTAGGTAGAACTACTCTAGGAGGTCAGATAGGCAGGGGAATCCCCATGTGTTATTCCGGCTGAGAAGCTCAGCTGAAGCTGTGCCCTGTAAGTCCTGCAGGAAAGGGGTTCAGGAGCTTCTTGTGGGATACCATTTAAATATAGGTTCAGGTCTAAGAATGTTATGCATGTATGTGCATGTTCTTATATGTGTGTGTGTGTGTGAGCAAGAGAGAGAGAGAAGGCAAGTCAGGTAAAACAATGAGCTTTCTCTTGAGTAAAAAAGGAAGAGTTTCAGCTTAGCCCTGTGGGCAGTGATCACTATAGGTCTTTGAGTAAGGTCATTACTGATATGAAGAAAAAAAGGTTGCTTTAGGAATATCAGTCTGGGACAACATAAGAGGAGGGTTCCCATGTTGTTGGGGTGTAGCATTCTTAGGCAATGGGTGGGTGGGTAGTGAGGGATGATGTTGAAAATACAGAGGGAAGCCATATTATGAAGCTAAGGACTCATGGAAATTTAGAAGTAGAGGCTATCTTGATCTGTTAAGATCAATGAAGAGGACTTTGCATTCATCTAGGCATAGTGAAATGAGGGTCTGGACTGGTCCTGCAGTCAGAGCTTGATTCATGTTGCTCGGCTCAGGATTGACTTAAACAATGATTAGATGGCTCTGAGTGGTAATAAATGAATACTTCACAGCTGGGAGATAGTTGAGTACCTGGCATCAGACAGTATTGCATACAAGAAATAGTGCACTCCTACATACACATACTAGACACATGCTAGTGTTTGGGGTTGATACTCTTTACTTTTAGCATTGGAAAGGGCTCCCTGGACAATCCTTTTCTGAAGTTTAGATCTTTTTTGCAAATGCTATTTGATAACTAGACTTTGTCTCCTAGATTAGTGAGAACTTACAAAGTTTAAGATGTGAGCAAGATGATATAATTTAGTTATGATCCAGAAATTCTAATCTGTGTACACATGCTTGAAATATAAGATTATGATTGACTTGTAGTAATATAACTTAGCAAACTTGTTCCATTACTTGTGCTGGGAAATCAGCCCCTTACTCTTCATTAGAATTATTAAAGTTCTCCAGGGCTGCCTTTTCTCCAGGATGCTGGAGTGACCAGATATACACTCCAGCCTGTGTGGCCCCTATTACACAAGAGCCCACTGGCAAAATTGCTCAGACAAGGTTGACCTGGGTCTTTCACTAGGTGTTCCATTTTACCTGGAGCGCTGGGAGCTGTCATTCTCTATTCTCTCCAGGAAAACAACAATAGTAACTACAACAAAAAAGCAGTTCATCCTCTTTCTCCTTTTTTGAGGCTCAGGGGACTGAGCTGATGCATTACAGCCATCTTTCTCTGTACACACCTGGTGCATTTCTATTCTCAGCAAAAGTCAATTTGCTTAGAACAGTTGTTTTCAAAGTGCGGTCTCCAGACCAGCAGCAACAGCATCACCTGGGAACCTACTAGAAATGCAGATTCCTGGACCCCAAACCAGACCAACTGGATCAGAAACTCCGGGGGGTGGGGCCCAGCAATCTGAATATTAACAAGCTTTCTTGGTGATTTTAAACTAGATTTTAAAGAGATAATAGAGTATGAGGATCACTGGGTTAGAGGAAAAACTTGATTCTGAGTTCTATTTTTGAAGTGGGAACTGAATGTTAAAGCAGAGCAATGGATCTTTGCATTTGTTGTGGCAAGAAATAAAACAATACAACCATTATCAAGGTGTCAATTACAAGCAAGTTTAAGAGAGACCATGCATGGATAATTGGATACAATAATAAGGGTATCAGCTTCCTGGGAATTCCTCATCAAAGCTGTTTGGGGATATTTCAAACAGAATTTTGCACGCCATGCGGGAATATTCTGCACGTTGAAAAATGATTCAAGTTTGATGAGCAGTAATTCATTTACTTCTCAACAATTGCAACCTGTGGTTCCCAAACTCCCCGCAGTCAGCTGTAGCTGGTCAGCTCTGCCTGGCTGTGGAAACCACTAGGTGTGTACCCTTTGCAGGTAGGAGCAGCGAGAAGCCCCAGGCACCAGCGCTCTCGTGTGCTCCCATTGGTTGGTGGCATTCCCCTCCCCCTCCTCTGCCAAGGTTCCTTTGAGAACCAGCTATTGAAAATGAGATATTAGCCAAATTCAAATGCAGGGAGAAAAAATATCTCATCTCTTTCTCTAAAAACTGGTACTGAAACTGATTTGCCCGGTTTTCCCAGAATCTAAGCTAGAGTGTGGCTGCAAATGTACCTTTGGAAGGGACGGCAAGGTCCCCCACACAGGAAGTGAGCCTGCAGGGTGTACTTTATGGAACTGGCAGATTGTGACTGAGTTTGAAAAGCACACTTTTGTAAATCAATTTATATTTTAAATTCAGTGGAAAGAAGTGCCATTTAAAAGGGATATCCTGGCAGATCTTTTGCCAAAAATATAATTATTTCATTATTTTTTCAGGGAATTGGGAGATTTTTGTCATTTTCTCCTCCTTTTTCATCTTTTTTTTTTTTTGACTAAGAAAGGCTTGACTGAAAGAAAAATTGATGTTTCTAACTTTTGTTGAAAATATTTTTTAGGCAATCACTTTGTAAGTTATATAAATGTCTAATCACTGTATTCTGTACCTGTAACTAATATAATACTGTGTGTCAACTGTAATTTAAAATTTTTTTAGAAATTAAAAAAAGAAAGCGTTTCTTAAAATGCCTAAAATTAACTTTTTATAATTAGTAGGGACTGGATATAATCAAACCCTTCTCAGTGATTAAAGATTTTACAGCACATTTCTATCCTCAGGAGAGTGATAGAAAATTCAGCTGAGTTTGTGCTGATCATCCATACAAGGACACACTGGAAATTAGTCACTAGGCTATTGGAATAAAATTTCTAGTTTTATTTCTTTTCAGTTGGTATTTTACTTAACTATGCAGCAGAGAACAATGTTGGTTTACTTAGAAATTTTTTCAAACTGGGTCCTGGGTGCAGTTTAACAGGTCTACCTAATAAAAGTATATTTTCTGTGTTTAGGAAAGCTGGTAAATAGGAAATGAACTGAGTTAAGGTATCTTTGGGTTTAACATGCAGTCACATTCTCACTGGGGGAAAAAAGTAGTAGTTAAGCCAGGTGATCTTTGTTTGACCATTTTGCTGCTGTCAACATTAAATACAAAATAATTTACAGACGGCCCCTGTTTAAACCTGTGACTTCGGGTCAGCCCTCTATAGATGCATGGGATGGGCCTGGGGGTGAGCCAAGTTTAGAGACCCACTCACGAATCTACACTGGGATTAATTTAAATTCAGCAAAGCCTATTAGACATTTACTATGACTATTAATCTCTAATTCTTGGTGCCACTGAAGAGAGAAAGGTAAACAAGATACAGGTCCAGCCCTCAGAGCTCACAGTCTAGGGTAGGAAAACTCTGGTGTACACGCATGGGGTGGGGTCAGGAGGTGGGTCCAACCAAGAGAAGTGTAACTGGGGAATCTTTAGACCTGTTTAAGGGGTGATGGGTGTGGATGTCACTGAGGAACACTACGGAATGCTAATCCATTTTATTTCACTGAAAAAATGAGAATTAATCTTACAAGTAGAAAGCATGACTACTTAAATCTATATATGTACTGTAAAATCACAACTGTGAACTCCCAGGCCCACAAAAATAACTCCAAGCTATTGAGCTAAGCAGGATGGGCTGTTTCCCCATTTTTCTGTTAATGTGAGTATACTACTCGTTAATTCATTTTTGTCATCTGCTAGCACTTGTCGCCAGACACGCAGTAACAGGTGCCAAAAGTTGAAGGAAAGTGAAGACTTGAGAAAATTCTAACCATTAGCGTAATTTAAGACTGTGATTTGGAAATGATGATGATCTTTCAATTGCTGTAGCAGCTCAGAGAACCTCAAGGGCCTGTTGGAAGGGTGTGGGAGCATCTGAGGTGAAGAGTGCAAAAGGGTTTTGATGTCCATAAGGATTTGCTGCCATGTCAGCCTTGGCCAGAGCGTCCCTCCACAAAGTACTTCCCGTGCTCCTGGGGGTGGGGCAGGGATGGAAATGCCCAAACGGTAGGGATGCACCTCTCTCAGCTTTATAACTTCCCTTAGCTCAAATAGTGCTTCAGAAGGAAGCTGCTTAATAAACAAACTGTTCCATGGGACTGCAAGCTGGAATTCTGGACATTATCTCCCTGGAAAAACAATGTCGTAATGATTATTAGGTTTACATGAAACCGTGTTAAATTAATAATAAAAAAATACAAATGGGTGAAATAGGTTTATTGGCTGATCTTGGAAGTTATCCTCCCATTTATGACATTGTTTACAGGAGGTAGTGCTTTTTTACTTTTTTTTTAGATTCAACGGATAGATATTTACCACAAGATGACTATGTGCCAAGCACCCTGTGGACACTGGCTCTCAGTCTCCTTTGTGTTAAATAAGGATGAAAAGAGTTTTTAACTTTGTAGGATTGTCATGATGCTGAATTGTGATCTGTGAACTGCTTTGGAGAGGAACTAATTTGTAGAAAATGCTTAATAAATATTAGCTAGTCATTTTTCATGTTACTGCATAGCTGTATGACACAAACATGGTCCCTTCCCACATGGAAATTCAAACAAACAACTTTCTAGAACAGAGCCTCTTGGTGACTGGGGCCTGTCTGTATTTATTAGAATTTCTTGGCATTCTGGTCGTTAAGGGCCCAGCTGTTGTCCTGCAGTTGGGGCTGGTGGGCCCCAGAGCAGTTGGTGTTTGTGCAGTTTGACTGGTAAGCAGAGTCCTTTATACTTTGCCCCTGGGGCTGAAGGATGGCGGAGCAGGGTAGTGGTAGAGACCTGCAGGCTGCCTCTGGAGATTCCAGCCAGTGGTCCTGCCTCAGGGGAATTGGCAGAACTGGGGCCGACAGATGTGAAGGCTGCCGGCTAGCACACCTACTCAGGGGCGGAGGCACGGGTCTCAGTGCCTGTGTAAATACGGCAAAAGCAAAGTTTGATAGTTTGATATTAAGACTTTCTGGCCTAATCTGCAGGAAGCAGGCAAGACGAAAATTTTGACTTCTTCACTTTTTGAAATATGTCACAGTTATCGAGTGAGCTTCTTCAATTACAAAGTCCCGGCATTGTTTTGAACATCTTAAAGCAAACATACCAGCTTCTGAAGCTGTCAAAGATTTGGGATGAAATTTTTACATGCTTCCTGAGACTAAGCCTTGCATAACTCAAATTAGTCCCAAGTGGATGGAAGAGGGAAAGAACTACAGTTTCAAGTTGTTGAAAATCTTGGTAAAATGAAGTTCATGAATGCCTGAGTAACACCAGGGTATGCAGCTCTGACAAACGTAAGGTGGACTGCGGCCGGGGCAGATGGGAACTGTCTGCTGCAGCACGGAAGGGGGACTCTCCCCCACAACTGATGCTCATTCCGCCATTAGCAGGCTGCTTTCATCTTTTCTGACTTGTCCTTCGTAATTAGTCCTTCTGCTTTCAGGGGGCCTCTGCTAATTTGGGGCAGGATCTCCTTAAATGCCCATGCCTCATCTTATCTTGTGGTAGAATAATTTTCATCCATTTAAAGACTGTGTATGTGTTCTCTCTTAACTGGTTTACATGTTACCCACAAGGATTCGGCTTTTATAGGGAAAAAAAAAAGGTATAAAACCATCTATCTAGAGGTATATAGATTTAATTTTTAGTCTTGGTGGGATCTGCCAGATTTCTTCTTGGTAATTAAAATTTTTCAGCTTAAAACTTGGACCTAGATTTACTAACAGGAAACATATTTCTTTTGTCATCTGCTCTCCAAGTCTGTTAAAAACTGTCGAGCGGAAAGCTTATGAAAGTATTTCTATACCAATATTTATGGGGAATACTGGGCATCTTAAAGAACTAAGTCTTACTTTGTTGGTGCTGAGCTTACGTTTACCTGGCCCAGCAGCTGAAGATGGGACATTGAACTGGTTTTCATCAGCACAGAGAAGCTGTTGGTATCAGCAGCCCTAGGACTGGATATTGCCTGTGATGGTGACTGAGGGAGCAGCCACAAAAAACATGCAGGTGGACTTCAGATAAGCTCTCTTTTTATTATTAGAACTTTATAAGCTGATCATGGACATAGTGATCCTTCAGAATTAGTAGGACTGGTACTTGGATTTGCAAACAGAAAGTATAGGGGGAAAAAAAAAGAGCATCTAACTGCTGAGATAATGTTTTCTGTATTCTGGTTTAGTGTTGAACATCTCAAAAGCCTGCCCCCTTACCGCAGAATCATGATACCATTTTGCAGCAGAGTAATCTTAGGGTTCAAGAGCAAAGGTCTCAGTAGAAAGAGAAGTAGAAGCATATAGCACACTCCAGTGGAATCTCACTTCTGTGGCTAGGCTCACTCTTTGACAGGAATAGGCCAGGTGTGATGGCAAAAATGACTTTGAGGAATATTTGGGAGGTGGTTGAACTCTGTGACACATTCAACCAAGGCAACTAAGGAAGAAAACAATTACTTGTAACCAAGATTGGTGACCTTTACTGAATGAAGGAAACAGAACTTGACCTGCCTTGAGATGGAAAGATTGAGAAAGAGCCTAAGAGGCTGTATGGTGCCGCGGATTCACTGTATACTTGGGGCCTGCCCCGTTCTGTTTCTAACTGTGTGACCCTGGACCAGTTTCTCCACCTCTCTGGCCTCATTTTCCTCACTGCACAATAAGGGTCTGCAGATGAGGCCACAGTAAAATGAAATGATGAACATGTGAGTGTCTCAGTCCAGTGCCTGGCACATAATAAATACTTAATAGCCATTGGTAGCATCCTTTAGAGTTTTATGAGTATTCTCAAGAAAAAGAACAAATATGAAAAAACAACTTTAGGAATAGGAACAAAATATGTACATTGACTCTATCAGGAGGTAAAATTGAGACAAATAATATCACACAGGGAATTCACTCAAGATTTTGATTAGTGCCTTGAAGGAAAATGCCTATGTTAGTTTTACTTTCTTAAAAGATAGTTTCAATACACCAAAATCATTTTATTTTTGAGAGTCTAAGGAAATGAGAAAATTAGACAGGAAATAGTGTATTAGTGTGACCATATTATAAAACAAGTAGCAAGTGGAAATGCATTTTACCTTCTTAGCTTCTTTGGGTAGATGAAAATTTTATGAGTATCAAGTGGAAAACTCAATATCCTTACCATTTAATTCTTTGGTATAAAGAAAGATATTATTACAATTTTTCAATGATGCTACACTCCCTTTTAAAAATATAGATGGCTAATTATGCTATTTTATTTATTTTTAACTCTAACATTTACTATATTTAGGTAGTTTGTGTCAATTTTCTATTGAAATGTACAAACAATGTATATTTTTTCAGATAATTGCCTTATTTTTGCCTAGGCAGTTTGTCTACATAGCACACATAACTTTAGCAAACCTAAGGAATGCCATGAATGGGAATACTATCCCTTCTCATGTTATGTTCAAAATGGCATTTAAGGATTTCAGATTTTAAAATATATTTGCATACCGTGTGTACCTCTGAAAACAACTTCCCCATGTGTATAAATACAGCTTGTTTTGAAGGACCCTGGAATGTCTGCCTGCCCAAAATACCTCCGCTAGGCCTCACGTCACCTGGGTGGGGAACGCTTCTGGTTAGCCACCAGTCTGATCTCCAGTTACTAGTTTGCCGAGTGAACTTCTGCATTATTTAAACTGCCTTAGACTCAGTTTCCTCATTTGTAAATTAAAGGGGTTGGATGAACTGTACTTTCTCTGTTCTTTTTTCCCCATGTTCCCTCCCTTAGCACTCAATGACTTAGATTTGTGTTTAGTGTTTTCTCAACTTGCAAAGTGTTACAGGTGATTTTAATTATACTGCAATCCAAATGTCACTGGCAATCTTAGGAAAACAGAACTGTGATTGACTAGGATTGCCCTTAAGCATGTTCTTATCAAAAAATTGCTCCTCATGCAAATCTCTGATATCCTTTCCCACAGGACTCGATGAAGTTCTAAACGTCCACTTGAACTTTGTTTCTTCTTTCAGACCCTTACCTCTTCATTACCATCTATGCTTCCACGAGGTGGGCTAAAGGCTACCAGTTGTTGACATAGAGATAGCTTCTATTTTATTGTCTTCCTTTTTTTTTTAAAGTTCAGATGGTCTAAATATAGTCAGTTTTTCCTACTTTCTCATTTCATTTTGAAGTGGGAGGTACACATCTCTACCATAAGAGATAGTTACTTAATTTTTTAGGGGAAACAAGACCAAACCTGACTTCTGTGCCTACCAATTATAGGCCTTTAGCCTAATCTGGGATGTTCTCAGCTGACTCTGTCTCCTTCAGTTTGTGTCCAGCAATAGTAGTTGTTCAGTGAAGGAAGTGCACACCTAAATACGTGCACGTATATATGTACGCAGAGTTCGTGCAGTTTCTCCTAATATGAGTAAAATGCCACCTAATGGATGAATTTGGGAGAGGAGGGGATACAGAGGAGACGGCAACTTTTAACTTCAGAAGTGTGATGCAAAAGGAGTTCTATGGAAAGTAACCTCACAGGATGATCTGATCACGGATTCCAACGGGGCCGGTCATGGTGCGAAGTCACACCCCAACATGTAGCTTCTTTAGTAAATGGCTTACACGATTTGCCTTAAGCAAGTCCTGTGCATTGTTTCTGTGTATCTGGGCTAACACACCTTTGAAATGCCCCCTTTTAGAGTTTTCTAAAAGGGACCACCCTCAAGAGAGCACACCCTTTTTACTACCCTGTGACCTGATCCCCGCCTTGTTTTCTTCCACTTTCATGTAATCTTCCTTACATTCCCTTATGAATTTCAAATGCACAAAAGAAATGGAAAAACTGTTATTCTCGGGAGCATCTGAGACCTTGCTCCCCAGTGTATGTGTCATTTTTGTTCAAATAAATTCATAAAAGTTCTCTACAGGGTTGGACATTCCTTACGTTGACAGAAGCCTGAAAGTATGTCCTACCTTATAGTTTGTTGTATTTCCACATGGCACACAAGCATTTATTGAGTATCCTCTATGGGTTCTAGATGAGGGGTGTAAAAGCTTAGTTCTGTGCTTGTTGAATTCAGTTTCTAGCAATGGAGTTCCTCTGACTCCTGAAATTCCTCATAATTCAAGTACCATTAAATGTACAATCCAGGCAAAACTTGCCAAGTTCAGTCTTGAGTAGCACATGATTCCCACCTGAAAGTGTAAATAGCCTCAGGTTTATTCAGAACTTGGCTTTCATACAGATACCTTAAGTTCCAACTCAATGAGAGGTGAGCAAGCCTTGAGCACGCTCTCAGCAGTTCAAGCATGAGCTTAGGAAAGTAATGAAATGGGCATCCAGATAAAGACTGTCTGTCCACTGAGAAAAGTTTGTATCACTCCAAACTGAAGGTGATTGCAAAGGAAAGGACATGTCATCCACCCCTCCCTTCTTTTCCTTCATTCCCTTTCTTTCCTTCCCTTTCTTCCTTTCCCTCCCTCCCTCCCTCCCTTCCTGTGCACTTTCTTTTCTAATCAGAGTGAAACTGTAAAGTATGGAATACATCTTAGAGGCAGCCTGAGAAATGACTCCACATTTCTCTGCTTTGTGATTTAATTTTACAAGTGACGATTTAGGAGCAGACCATTCTGGGCTACTCTAAAGTCAGGTGTCCTCCTCAATTCCCCATTCACTGCCAACGGGACCTCAGTGCTCCTTCTAGAGCTCTCGGGGGGGCACATGTGCAAGCTCAGGCTGTCACAGCTTTTTAAACGTTTTTGCCAAGTTTCTCCTGCCAGGAGCTGTTGAAGGTTTTACCAAAACTTTCTTTAAGATATTATGTGTGTTCCCTCTGATGAGTGATTTCTTTTGATTTATTAGGGGAAAACATTTTTTTAAAGAACAATTTAGCACTTATGCAGTAATTCTTTACTTGTCATTTTAACTTCCTTTTAAAAATGGAAGGATTTTACCTTTACTGTCATTTCCCTTTATTGTTTCAACTTAATATGTGTTTTAATCTTAGTTTGGGGGCATAAACCTAATCTCTTTCACTTATTGGAACATTTGGGGTTGTGTGGATGTAAAGGGGGAGAGTTTCACAACGCATGACCATAGACAGGAAAATGGTCCTAATAAGAGTAAAAATGACTCATTTCAAAGCCCTTATTTAAAACTGAAAATTTTACTTTCTCTGGGGACTCTTTCCCAGTTATATGAAACAGGGAGCAGAGGAAAGGTAAACATAATCTTTCTAAAATTATTTTTGAGCATTTTCTTATTTCATGACTTTCATGAGTTTTTACAGTTACATGACTTATAGTTATATATATAAGAGCAATATATTATTAATTTTAACCATAGTGTTTAAGCTTTTGCAATTCAAACATAAGTTTTGATCTTTGAGTGCAGAACCCAACCCAATTTTGTTGGCCTTTTATAACTGAAGTAATCAAAGGTCCTGTTTGTTCTTATTTTATAAGAACTCCATATTTTACACTGATTTGGTGAGTTGGGCTTATAATCAGGTATTCGCACAAACAAATAACAAACAAGTAGGTAGAGCAGATCAACCTTGAGGACTGAGGCAGTGCAATGCTTACAAGGAAAATCTATTTCCTTGTTTACCCATTTATTCATTCATTTAAAGAATATATATATATTTTTAATTTTGCAAGCCTCCTATACATAGCAATAACCATTCCAGATCAGAGATTGGTGAGCTATGGCCACAGGCCCAATCTGGCCAGTTGCCTGTTTTTGTACAACTTGTGAGCTAGGAATGGTTTTTGCTTCCTTAAATGGTTGAAAAACATCAAAAGAATGATATTTTGTGAGGCATTAAAAATATGTGAAATTCAAATTTCAATGTTTATAAGTCAACATAAATACAACACAATTACTTATCATCTACATCTGCTTTCATGCTGCTATACCAGGGCTGAGTGGCTGTGATGAAGACTATATAACCTGCAAAGTCTAAAACTCTTTACTCTCTGGCCTTTTACAGAAAAAGGGCTGATCCCCATTCTAGACACCAAGAATTCAACTGTGACTAAAATAGGAAACATTTCTGTAGTTATGAAATTATATTCTAACAGGAAAACAAAGAAATGAACAAGAGAGTTTCAGACCTTTGAATATATGGAAAATGAAACAGGATGATGGGATAGAGAGTGAAGGCAGTTAATTCAGACTGAGTGGTCAGAGGAGACCTTTGGCAGTGGGGCTGAGAGCTGAATGCCATGAAGAGTCTGGAAAGAGACAGCTCTAGGCAGAGGGAACAGAAGTGGTGGGTCTGAGGATTGAGGGATGTGGTTGGATCGAAGAGAGATGGGGAGAAGAGTGCAAGGTGAGATCAGGGAGGCAGCTAGGATTAGGCAGGAGCTGGATCACGAGCTCTTAGGATGGGGCAAGTTTTTATTTCTCTATGGGCAAAGAGAATTCGCTGAAAGGTTTTGTGCACAGGGGCGACATGACCTGAATTATAGTGTATTTTAAAATGGTCAGTTTGACACTGCATAGAAACAGAGATTCTAGTAGAAGCCAAAGAGGAAGCAGGCACCTAGAAGCTATTGCCACTGACCCTGCAGGATGGTGGTGGCTTGAATTAGGATGCAGTTAGGGTAATAGGAGAATTTGGGTAGATTTAGAATTTAGCTTGGAGATGAGATGTGAAGGCTTGCCGTGGGGGAAGGTGAAGGAAAGAAAAATCGAGGATTACCCTTGGGTATTCACTAAACCAGCCATTTCCTAATGTAAATCATACTTAAAACTATTAAAATAAATGAACTTAACATATGTCTCAATCAGGACTTTCTATCTAATGGGTGTTTTTCACTTGTTTTCTATTAGAAGTATTGTTGTACATCCATCCCTTAGATTTGTACTAATTTTATTTCTCTTTATTGTTCCCCTTAAATGTAGAAAAGAATTTATGGCATCTACAAAGGCATATTATCTTTGAAAAAAACACAGACAGAGAGCTTTAAAGTGGAAATCCATGTATGGATCTCTTTCAAAAGAGAATGAGGAAAAGGTCTGACTGGCCACGGGACCAGCTTACCACCACTTGTGATCTTTGTCCCGCATAGGAGATCTGTTGTTGATTCGGGGATAACAGGGAAGTAATTAGATTTCCTTGTGACATTCTCACAATTCCCCTTAATCTCAGCAGATATTTGCTACATTGAGTTAGTTGTTTCAGTCCAGCCTGTTAAGATATATAGTTGATATTTTCAGACAAACAGCAACAACCTGTATTTTCCCAGGATGTAGAAATGTTAGTTTTCAGAAAGAAAACACATTCCTCCCAGGTTTGTCAGCATGAACAAACATTGACAATTTGTAGTTGCAAAAAGTTGTGAAAAATTGGGAACATCATCTTATCCATGCTATCATTAAGAACTCGAGAAGAAGAAATAGAAAAACCTTTCCCAGATTAAAAAAAAATTCTATATAAAGGAAGCCAGAACTTTCAACCTTCCCACATATGAGTGTTTTAGCTGCACTGCTGACTTATAGAATTACATAGCTTTGAGCAGTTTCAGTCACTGAGATGGTTGAAAAGATAAAATAAACTGGGTGATAGGAATGTTGTAGTAATCAACATCAGACTCAGTAGGACTTTGTGATAGACTGAGTGTGTGTGTGAGAGAGAGAGATGGAGAGAGACAGAAACCGCTCCAGTTCACCCTTGAGCAGTTGGCTGGGTGATGGTGCTTTTCACTGAGGCAAAAAATGTCCAGAAGGAAGCCACTTGGGAGATGAGGGGAATAAGTTCCATTTGGGAACTACATTGAGTTTGGGGTGTTCGTGAATAACCATTTGGCAATATTCAGAAAGCAGTTGGAGATATGGGTCTGAAGTTTATAGAAGACACTGAAATGAAAGCTTTGGAGGATTTGGGATTGTTGAAAATAAATAAGATAGCCCAGAGAAAGTGTGCAAGTGGAAGAATGCTAATATTTGCTCTCTATGAGGTAGGGATAGAAAAGAACATTGTAAAGGCGACTATGAAGGGGGAATCAGAAAGGTAAGTAGTAAACCAACAGTGTGAGGAGCCATAGAAGCCACAAAAAAAGAATATTTAAAAGAGCGATCAACAGTGTCAAATCCTGAAGAAGAGGCAACCAAAAAATGACTGAAAATTTATTTCTACATAGATTTTGGTGATCTTGGTGAAAGAAATTCCGGTAGAATCATGTCAGAGGAAACTAGGTTACAGTATCGTAAAGAGTATGAGTGGGAAGTGAAGAAACAAAGTGAGTATATCAAGGGTTTCAAGAAGTTTCATAATGAAGAGTAGAAGTGTAGTAAAACATTGGATAAAAGGAACATTGAAAGAGAGCGGCTCCCATTTCCCTGCCATAAGATTTGAGCTTAATTACTAATGAGAAGACGTAAGAAAGAGAAGGAGTAAGAGAGAAGGTTGAATATAGGAGAAGGAGGGATTAATTATAGATCAGTGTCCCTGAGAATACTGGGATGAAATTCATAGAACACAAACATAGTTGAGTGGTTGACTTTGTATAAAGTGATAGATTCAGTATAAGAAGAGAAAAAGAGGGTTGAAACTGAAAGTAGATCTAATAAGTTTGATAGAATTTGAGACTTATTATGACTTCCATTTTCCCAGTAGAGTAGGAGGAAAGGTTATCAGAAGGAAGTTTAAAATGAATTGTAGCTCTCAGAGATTCTAGAAGAGGAGAGAGAGCTTAAAGCAATGTGGAAAATTGTAGAATGGCTAAGGAATCCTTATAGGTTCTTGAATAGTCCAGTTGGACAGCTCAGCTGAGAATGGTGATCAGATGTTTATGATAGCAAATCCTCAATTCCTTCTTACCTGCACCACACAGCACTGAACCAGGCCTGTTAAGTCACATGGGAAAAACAGCTGAGTTCACCTAGGGTCTGGCAGATGCCATGGAAAGACAATAGGGCAGGGGAATTTAAAGAGAGGCATCAGAACATTCAACCACAGAATCTAAGCAAGATAATTTTGGGACTGTTGGCAAGGAAGGAGAAGAAGAGGACTAGAGGTACCGACGAGGCCCAGCCCTCATTCTAGGTTTGACATAATTTGATACTCAATTAATAGTATGAGCATATAGATGCCTGCTTCTAAGTTCAAACACTAAAAGTCACTAGATTCCCACTCATATAGTCCAGCCCTCCATTACCAACAACTCTATTACAACTGAAGAAGTTAGTTTATTAATTCAGAATGTCACCCTACCTCTGCACCTTTTGTCATAATAATGTCCTATATTAATGCCTATTCCACTCTTTTTTGCCTTTTCAAATCTTTCCCCCCACCCACCGACTTTTCAGATCTTATCCATCTAAGGCTTAATTCTCACTTTTATTTTCAACACTTCCTTCTGAGGGAAAGGAAAAGCTATACAAAATTCCTTGGCATTTATTTAGCACCTATTATGTTCCTGGAAATGTATTTTTTGTATGTAGGTCTTATTCAGCATGGGAACTCTCAGCTTCCTTCTGAGAGTGGGTTATCTTTATTGCCTTTAATACTGCAGTGTGTACAGCATCCCTTTCATGTTCACTTGTGTTGAGAGATTTTTGTGTCTATGCCTTAACCTCCTACTTGATAGTAATTTTTTGATAGCTTAATTATGTTGTATTTTCCATAGCAACTTTCAGAATGGATTGGACATGTCAGGCACAAATTCCTGCTTCATTAAGAATATAAAAATACTCCCATTTACTCCCAATCAAGCCC